>CAUYQU010022988.1:0-18534 GCA_963574635.1 Cheracebus regulus
GTGATTTTGATAATAAATTCCAATGAGCAGTATGCTGTTAGCTCTGTGAAACCTGTGAAGCTGATAATATTGAAGGAAATGCAATATGATGAGTGATTGCTTGACATGCCAAAGGAGGATTGGTGGCGAGAGGATTCAAAACACAAAATTTAGCCATCTTAAAAACTGGAACTTCTGAGAACAATTATGTAGGTAATTTGCACTTTCAGACTCTAGGTGTTTCTGATAACAAATATGTCTTAAAAATTTAGTTAGAATATTTAGATAATAAAGATTTAAACTCATTGCCAAGGGTCCCCATGTAGGAATGATTTTTCTTTTATAGTTAATTTATTAATTTGAGAGTGTGATTGATTTATTTACTTCTGAGCCTTTGCATGGTGTTTATATAAATAGTGTTGATTATTTATGTATTTGGTTTTTAGACAGCGTCTCACTTTGTCATGCAGACTAGAATGTAGTGGCACCATCTCGGCTCACTGCAACCTCCACCTCCTGGGCTCAACTGATTCTCTCATCTCAACCTCCCGAGTAGCTGGGACTACACGCACATGCCGCCATGATCAGCTAATTTGTGTATTTTTGGTAGAGATGGGTTTCACCATATTTCCCAGGCGGGTCTCAAACTCTTAGACTCACATGATCTGCCTGCCTTGGCCTCCCAAAGTGCTGGGATTACAGCTCTGAGCCACCACACCCAGCCAATAGTGTTTGTAATTTCTGATGATGAGTATTTTATGCTAAACAAATAACAGACCAGGAATGATTAAGTAATCACCAACAGAGAGGCACACTGTTGTTTGACGGTATATGTTTTTCTAATATGAACAAACTCCCTTACAACTTCAACATCTATGACTTAACTAAAATCTTGATGTGCTGCATTGAGAGAGCATCTCTTGAAGTCTCCTATAGTGAAGGATACTTTTTTCCTGATTTTTTAAATTCCTAGGATCAGACCTTGATTCCACAATTATTGTTCAGTGACGTTTCTTCTTTTAAAGTCACATGTTTTTATGCAATGTCCCCCCATCCTCATCATCTATTGACCTTCAGGATGTAAAAACTACTCTGAGTTACTCCCTTATGGCTGCCTTCTCACTCCTTCCTTTGCATTGTCCTTGGTGACTTAAATTTTCATGTTATATTTTTTCCTAATAACCTGATTTCCTCAAATGCCTGGCCATACGGCAAAGAGAGTTTCTATTGCTGGTATCGCTTCCTAAGTTTTCACTTCTCCTCTAACTTAAACCTCCAGACACTACTTTCTATCTCAATAATCTCAAATGTTTCACTAGCTTCCATGTATTAGTTGGAGTTTCTAGCCTAGAATATGAATGGTATTCCCACTAACAAGCTGGAGCCCTGGCCTCATGACCTGAGACTCACTCTCCAAATTCCAAAGACGTCTCCCTGTTTGGTTTCTTGGCCCCTGCCTTACAGCTAGAAAAAGTCATGTACTTGGCAATTAGTTCCTACAAATCCATATCCTCTTACCTTAGCAATGCCTTCAGTATGTTCTTTTTTGTGACCATTCAAGCTTTGTCCCTAAAGTGTGACCATTTTCTTTTCAATAGTATCTCATTTCCTAGTTTGATAGTTAGTACTTACCCAGTAGAAGTTATCTGATGAGAGCCTTTCTTCATGTTTCTTCAGGTCAAAATGCATCTTCATGTGTAAACATCTCAAACCTCGACAGCCTGGCAGTTAAGATATTTTAGGACTTTTCTCCAAACATAGCATTCCATTTAAGCCTAGGGCTCACTTTCATAAACCCGTGCACCTGTGGGAAAACTCTCTTCCCCAATGTGCCCTAAACTTTACTCATTAGGGCTTACCGTCCTTATCTTATTCATCTACATATGTTCAATGGGCCTTGCACTGAAGAATATTTGTGTGGAGTTTCGATATTTATACATGTTTACATGTGTGTGACTTTTTTTTTCTAATTTGAATCAGGACTATATGATTATTTGCCTTGTACATCACTTAGAACAGTATCAGTTCTCAAAGAAAAAGAGTGGCTTTCCTATTCTCTTTCCTTTCTTTCACTAAATATTTCTCCATTGTAGCCCTGACCTTACACATATTTGTCAATTATTCTGGCTCACTGTCAACTCTGAGTCCTATAGGGTAGATATAATGCCTTATTTATCTTTATATTCCCAGTCTCTATATAGAACCTGCATAGGTTTTGCAGGGAGAGAATCACTGGGAGTTTTTGAGCAAGTCTGTGATACGCACAAATCTATGCCTTAGGAAGATTCCCTGGCAGAGTGTGACAAGTAGGTTGAGAGTAAATAGTAAGCTTTGTTGAGAGAAGATTGTAAGCCTTGCTGAGAGCAGACACCATGTGTCTGCCTAAACAGACCTACTACAATGTCTGATATATAGTGAAGAGTCAATGAATGTTTTGGAGAAGAATGAGCAAAATCGAGAAAGCTATTGGAGACTCTTGAAATAGATGAGGTAAATGGCAAAATAATAATAATAAGGCATGAATTAAAGTGTTAGCACTGAGAATTTTAGGGTTAGCTCAACTTTGTTTGTTTTCTATTATATATATACATTTTTTTTTGAGACATTCTCACTCTTTTGGCCAGGCTGGAGGGCAGTGGCGCAATCTTGGCTCACTGCAAGTTCCACCTCCCGAGTTCGAGCGAGTCTTTTGCCTCAGCCTCTGAAGTAGCTAGGATGACAGACATGAGCCACCTCGCCCCGCTGATTTTGTATTTTTAGTAGAAACGGGGCTTCTCTGTGTTCGTGAGGCAGTCTCGAACTCCTGACCTCAGGTGATCTGCCTGCCTTGGCTTCCCAAAGTGCTGGGATTGCCGGTGCGAGGCACCAAGCCTGGCTGAGCCTCAACTTCAAAAATAGAATATAAGCTGCCACATGCACATGGGCACAGCCAATTATAGTAGTCAAAGTATAGTGGTCAAAGAATTGGTGAAATGGCAAACATTTAAGAAATTTACTCCATTTTTAACTTTATGAGATTTGATTATTATTCCTTTATAGCCTTAACTATTTTTGTTTTTAAAATTAAAGATGTTTTTCAATTAAAATAACCCACTTACATTAAAGCCTATTTTCCTATTATCCAGACAGTACATATTATTCTAGCCGTTAAAAAGTATGATCATTAAAAATGGCTAAAATAGCTTAAAAATAAAATATTATATTTATTGCATGATTTCCAATGGAATGAACTGTTATGGTCTCTCTGATTGATTACCATTTTAATAATCTTGGTTGTGTGTGGCTAAGAACAAATTCATTCCAAGTTCATTTTTTCCCTGATGTAGCTACAATTCTACGGCTAAGTTCTGCTACTGTGCCATCTCTAGGCTTCTAGCTAAAAGAAATACCAGAGGGCTCTGATTCTTCCTTAAACTCACTACTGCTAAATGGAAATGCTTGAGATATTCAAAACTGTTATTTTCTGCCCCAGTTTGACATGTGTGTGGCTTGTTTTTCCTTCTGCTGTTGTTGTTTTTGACATGGAGTCTCATTCTGTCACTCAGGCTGGAGTGCGGTGGCTCCGTGTCAGCTCATTGAATCCTCCATCTCCCTTCAAGCAATTCTGCTGCCGCAGCCTCCTGAGTAGCTGGAATTATAAGCACCCATCACCATGCCCGGGTAATTTTTGTAGTTTTTAGTAGAGACTAGGTTTCACCATGTTGGCCAGGCTGGTCGCAAACTTCTGATTACTCAGGTTATCTGGCTGCCTCGGGCTCCCAAAATGCTGGGATCACAGGCATGAGCCACCACTCCAGGACCAGCTTTTCTTTTTTAAAAGGACACGTTCTGAATGTTTAGAGTGTGAAGATAACCACCCTTGCACCCCCAACACACACACACACACACACACACACACACAAAACAGAAGAACCTTTGGATGCTTTTATTTTTGTAAATCTTACAGAATTATTGTCAAAGAAGTTCATGTAGCAAAGACATCAGATATATCAACTAATTTAGTGGTTTTATTTTCAGCATGAAAATTACCAAAGCATCTAGAATACATACACCTCTGCTGTATTCTAATGCTTTTGTTCATGGCACGCACATTAAAACGTACCTCCAGTTCTTTGCTGTGTCGTTGATTACAGTTGATGAAGGTTGCCTTTTTTGTCAGCTGTTAGTATTGAAGAGAAGCCTCACATGTAGTGATGTTAGGTACAGTTCAGCCATGTCACATACCTGGAATTGTCTCTCAAAAAAAAAAAAAAAAAAAAAAAAAGCCTTGGACCTTGGACTTTTTTTTTTTTTTTTTAAAGGACAACAGAAAGCAATCAAACAAACAAAAACAGAAAGATGTCTTGATTATAGGGTTAAGGGGGAGAAACTTATAAATCATGGTCATTTACCACCCCCAAGAAAGTAGATACAGGGCTGGTTATTATTTACCTCTTAATCCTATGATTTTCTGGTTCTGTGGCCTAGAAAGTTTAAGCTCTGTCGAGTGGCTCAAGCAGGACAACCCAAGGTGACTCCAATTCTCTGTGACTTCATTTTCCCATGTGGGAAATAAATCCTACCGCTGTGTTGTAAATTGTTTAGATATCCACATAAGAAGGGGTTATTCCGTGTTTTGACAGGAGGGGAGCTCAAGATAAAAACTATCTCCATTTAAGAAATTAGAAAATCATTTCTGCAAATCAACTCTGTTAAACCTTGTCACCCCAAATTAATTTAGATCAAAAAGCAGCATGTTTTTTAAAAGCCCAATTCAATTTTAAAATTTTGAAAAATTTCAAGTGTACACAAAGGACAGAAAATCCTTATACTAACCACTCTTGTTAATGAGTGTCAACATTTTGCCACATTTGCTGAATACCGTAATTTACCTTTTTGCTTTCTAAATTTTCTATTACTGAACACAGACAAGTACTATATATTAATATGTGCAGTGTACAAGAATGATAACATAGTCATATGTCTACTACCTGACTTAAGAATTATAGGTTTCTTTTTTAAGGAAAAAATTATAATTCCTTTGAGCTTGTCAGCGCTGTGTTCTTCTACTCTCTCCCTGCAAAAAAGGTGTACAAAATAAAATCCCTGGGGTTCACATTCAGATGACCCCCCTTGAATCTCAATTTTTTTTTCTTTTTTTTCCTTTTTTTTTTTTTTTTTTTTAGACAGAATTTTGCTCTTTTGCCCAGGCAGGAGAGAAGTGGTGTGATCTTGGCTCACTGCGGCCTCCGCCCCCCCACCCCCCGCCCCAGGTTAAACCGATTCTTCTACCTCAGCCTCCCGAGTAGCTGGGATTATAGGCATGCACCACCACGCCCGGCTAATTTTGTATTTTATAGTAGAGATGGGGGTTCTCCATGTTGGTCAGGCTGATTTTGAACTCCTGACCTCAGGTGATCCTCCCGCCTTGGCCTCCCAAAGTGCTGGATTACACTTGCAATGGTGTGATCTCGGCTCACCGCAACCTCCACCTTTGCCTCCTGGATTCAAGTGATTCTCCTATTTCAGCCTCCTGAGTAGCTGGGATTACAGGCATGCACCACCATGCTTGGCTAATTTTTTTTTTATTTTTAGTAGAGACAGGGTTTCTCCATGTTGGTCAGGCTGGTCTCAAACTCTCGACCTCAGGTGATCTGCCTGCCTTGGCTTCCCAAAGCGCCGTGATTACCGGCATGAGCCACCACGCCCAGCCTTATTCATAACTATTTTTTGTGGTACCTATCTTTTTTTTTTTTTTTTTTTAAATAAAGATGGGGTTTCACCATGATGGCCAGGCTGGTCTTGAACTCCTGACCTCAGGTGGTCCACCCACCTCGGTCTCACAAAGTGCTAGGATTACAGGCATGAGCCACCGTGCCTGGCCCTGGTTTTTTTTGTTTTGTTTTTTAAAGATGGGGTTTCACCATGTTGGTCAGGCTGGTCTTGAACTCCCGACCTCAGGTGATCCAGCCGCCTTGGCCTCCAAAGTGCTTGGATTACAGGCGTGAGCCCCTACACCCGGCCTGTGGTACCTGTTAGACAACCCCACCTCCGCCTCACCCCCATGATATTTAGAATCCAGAAATACTGAACATCATATCACTTGCCTTCCTAGAAATTTTTCCTAAAGAAATAAACAGAAAAGGATTGTGTACATGAATGTTTATTTCCATGTTCTTTTTATAAGATTGAAAAATTGAAATAATAATAATATCAACTAGTTATTGAGCTCTTACCATGGGCCAGTTGCTGTGCTAAATGCTTTATAAGTATTATCTTGTTTCATCTTTTCAAGAAGGTTATATTATTGTCTATTTTATAAATAAAAAAAATAGAAGCACTGAAAAGTTAGCAATTTGTCTGAGACAAAATAATTAGTAAGTGGGGGAGACATATGTAAACGACAGCAATAACACATTGTGGTAAACATTAAAATAGAAATAATGGTTCATTCCTGGGTTTCAGCACACACAAAAAAAGAAAAAATAATATGAGGGACAATCAGTAGGCTGCAAAGTATTATCATTATACACGGTGTGTATTCAGGCCCTTAAAATAAAGCACTGCACAAAGTGAGCACTTAAAATCGTTGTTATTATTTGCACCTCAAACTTTAATGTGCCCACAGATCACCTGGGGATCTTGTTAAAATTCTGATCCTGAATCAGCAGGTCTAGTAGACCTGAGATTCGGCTTTTCTTTTCTTTTTTCTTTTCTTTTCTTTGAGATAGAGTCTTACTCTGTCACTCTGTCACCCAACTTTAAGGGCAGTGGAGCAATGTCAGCTGACTGCCACCTAAAGGGATTCTCCTGCCCCACCCTCCCAAGTCGCTGGGATTGCAGGCATGTGCCATTATGCCTAGCTAATTTTTGTATTTTTAATAGAGACGGGATCTCTCCACACTGGCCAGGCTGGTCTCAGTCTCCTGACCTCAGGTGATCTGTCTGCCTCAGCCTCCCAAAGTGCTGGAATGAGACTGGCGTTTCTAATAAGCTTCCGAGTGACACCAGCATTACTGATCCAAGGACCACACTTGGAGTATAAGGGATTATTAAATAACTTGGTGAAATGGGAGAGTCCTATGTATGTGAAACGGAAAACAAATCACAGAATCCCAGTGACCTGTGGATGTGGAAAAAGACTGGAAAAGAAGATAGTCACCGTGTTCCTATAGTATTGGCTGGCAGTTTCAAGTTAATTCTTCGCTTTTCTGTATTTTCTGTCACGTGGGCTAATTTCATTCCACAGATACAGTATTTATGAAGTGACTCCACATCAGTCGCCATGGGAGTAGAAGTGAAAGAAATCAAGTGGTTTTCTCCAGGATGTTAAAAACAAAACAAAACTTAAAACGGGTTCATTTTATTTTATTGTACATAAGTTATATCTAAACAGAGTTAACACTTAAGATATGAAGAAATGTAATGCTCTGACAGGGATTTTTTTCCCCAAACTATTTATTTATTTATTTACTTCTGAGATGGAGTCTTGCTCTATCACTCAGGCTGGAGAGTAGTGGCTCGATTTCGGCTCACTGCAACCTTTGCCTACTGGGTTGAAGCGATTTTCCTGCCTCAGCCTCCCAAGTAGCTGGGATTACAGGCATGCACCACCATGCCCTGCTAATTTTTGTATTTGTAGTAGACACAGGGTTTCACCATGTTGGCCAGGCTGGTCTTGAACTCCTGGCCTCAGGTGATTGACCCGCCTGTGCCTCCCAAAGCGCTAGGATTACAGGTGTGAGTCTCAGCACCCAGCCCGGATCTTCTTTTTTTTTAAAATTATTTTTGAACTTTTATTTATATATATATATTTTAAATATTCTCTATCACCTATTCAGAGAATACTGTATCTTCTTTTTTAACAAAGTTTAACGTATTTAAAAATAGCAGAGCCTGGTGTTTGCAGTGAGCTGAGATTGCACCATTGTACTCCAGCCTGGGTAACAGAGCAAGACTTCACCTCAAAATAAATAAATAAATAAAAATAGAAAATATTCCGGGCCAGGCGCAGTGGCTTATCCCTGTAAATTAAGCACTTTGAGAGGCCGAGGCAGGTGGCTCATTTGAGGTCAGGAGTTTGAGACCAGCCTGGCCAGCGTGGCGAAAACCCATCTCTAGTAAAAATACAAAAATTAGCTGGGCGTGGTGGTGGCCACCCGCATTCCCAGCTACTCGGAAGGCTGAGGCAGGAGAATCACTGGAATCCAGGAAGCAGAGGTTGTGACACTGCGGTCTAGCCCGGGTGACACAGCCAGAATCTGCCACAAAAAGATTCTTGCACGGTGAGTAGGGCCTCTGGGTTCAGTCCGTCTGTTTGTAACCCAAAGGTTTATTCTCTTCCCGGTACTCCAGACTCGGACTGTGTCCTGTACACACTCTCCAGGCGCCTCCTACTGCTTGGAATTCCTCAATACTTTTACACACACATGCGTCTGCGTCCCTGCGTCAACTCTGGCGTCTCAGGCCGGGCACTGCATGCGGTTCATCCGGTTGTCACTGTGGGAGCCCCACCACCTGTCGTGTCCTGGTCTCTGCCTCACGGCTGACCTCCCTTTTCTTTTTGGAGGCGTGGTCTTGCGCTGTCCCCAGGCTGGACTGCGGCGGCACCAACTGGGCTCACTGCCGCCTCGACCCCCTGATCTCGCAAGCCTCGCCTCCGAGTAGCTGAGATCACAGGCCTGTGCCGCTCAATGTTCGTTGAATGAATGTATGAGTGAAATACTGACTGACGGGGATGGGCTTGGCCTTTGGGTAGAAGACATTTTGTTTATGCCTTTCCAGAAGGGATTTTCAGGAAAGGGTAGAGGAGAGGAGGGCTGGCGAGGAAGGCGCCCCAGGTTTCTCGGCATGCCCCACGTACCCTCAAGGCTGGACTTAGGGGCTGGGTGAAGCCCTTGGGCCTGGCGTTCAGTCCCTAAATTCTGGATCGCATGTATCGATGTTCTCCTGTTTCCAGTGGGATCAGGGTATACTCACCTGGGCACTGTGAGGCGTCCCTGGGAAGAGAAGGCGTGGAGGCGAAAGTTCGAGGGCTGCCGTGACATCACCCACTGACCGCCACCTTCCCTGCCCCGCACAGCCAAAGCCCTCGCACTACTTCGAGCAAACTTTGGTGAGTCAGTTTCTTCCAGTGCAGAGGGTCTCAAAGTGTGGTCCCTGGGTGCATGTTGGAAATGCAGATTCTCAGGCTCCACCCTGCCCGTTGGCGTCAGATTCTCCGGGGGCGGGGCCTGGCGACACCAGGTGCTGCCGATGCCCATCCGAGGTTGAGAACCACTGCTCTGCTCTGATGCCAGCTCTCCGACAGACACTCTGGCCTGCTTGGCTCCCTTCCGTGTCCCCAACGCCTGGCATCGAGTAGGCGTGCCATCAATATCTGCCGAGTGCGTAATAACGGTGACGATGATAATAGCAGCTAGCCATTGACGGAGGACCTCCTGTGTGCCGGGCTCTGCGTTAAACTCTCCTGGAGGCTTAACGCATTCCAGGAGCCCCTCCAGCCATCATCATGTTCACAGATGGTGAAACTGAGGTCCAGAGAGGCCAAGCGCCGTGCCCAGGGGTCCCTCAGCGGAAGAACTGGCAGGAAACCCCTCGGTTCTCCTCGAAGCCCGGCGGTCGCGCGTGTCCGCCGCCCGACGAGTGTGCCTCCGCCCCGCAGGGCCCAGGGCGGCCGTGGCGAAAGTGCGGCTGCGGATGCGCGGCGAGGCCGGCGGCCGTGGCGAAAGTGCGGCTGCGGGTGTGCGGCGAGGCCGGCGGCGGCGGCGCTTGCGGGGCACGGGAGCGCGCCATGGGTCGCCTGCACTGCTCGCAGGGCCCAGTGCCTGAGGCCGTGGGCGGCGACACCCAGCAGCTGAAGCAGGTGGGCCCGGCGCCAGGCGGGGGCCCAGGGCGTCTTGGGGTGGTGGCAGCTGGCGCAGACTAAACAGCGCTGCGTCTAGTGGTTTTGGGTGTGAGGTGGCTTCGGGGCGAGGCTAAGGGGAGCTGGGGTCTGAGGTGAGTGATGCTGATGACTGGAGAGCCAAGGGGTTTCCGGAGGCCTAAGTGCCAGCTGAGGGGTCCGAAGGGGCCTGTGGGTCCCGCAGATGGGACTACGGGACCTCTGCGGGGTCTTGGGGCCGAGGAGAGCTTTTGGGGGCCTAGAAGAGGGACGGAGTGGAGTCGAGATGAGGTTGAAGGGGTTTGGGGAACTGAAGGAACAGAGTAAGGGCGTGGGGACTTTGGGGACGCGGCGGGGTCCAAAGGGACATAGATGTTTGGCAGGGAAGCCTCGAGAATTAATTCGAAGGGGCCCAGGGAAGCCCGGCCTGGGCTGCTGTCTTACTTCTCGGTGTGACGTCTGGTCTGTCGCCCAGGCTGGAGGGTAATGGTGTGATCTCAGTTCACTGCAGCCCCCGCCTCCCAGGCTCAAGCGATTCTCCGGCCTCAGCCTCCCAGGTAGCTGGGGCAGTAGGCGTGCACCACCATGCCTGGCTTTTTTTTTTTTTTGAAACGGAGTCTCTCTCTGTCGCCCAGGCTGGATTGCAGTGGCGCAGTCTTGGCTCACTGCAACCTCCGCCTCCCGGGTTCAAGTGATGCTCCTGCCTCAGCCTCCCAAGTAGCTGGGATTACAGGCGCACCCACCACACCTGGCTAATTTTTGTAATTTTAGTAGAGATGGGGTTTCACCATGTTGGTCAGGCCTGTGTCAAACTCCTGACCTCCAGGGATCCGCCCGCCTCAGCCTCCCAAAGTGCTGGGATTACATGCGTGAGCCATCGCGCCTGGCCCACTTTTTTATATTTTTAGTAGAGACAGGGTTTTAGCATGTTGGCCAGACTGGTCATGAACTCCTGACCTCAAGCGATCTGCCTGCCTCGACCTCCCAAAGTGCTGGCATTACAGGCGTGAGCCACGGCACTGGCCAACTGTAACATTTTTACTTCATGGACTCTTACTACTTTTTTTTTTTTTTTGGAGACAGGGTCTTACTCTGTTACCCATGCTCACTGCAGCCTCCACCTCCTGGGCTCAAGCAGTCCTCCTACCTGAGCCTCCCAAATAGCTGGGACCATAGGCATGTGCCACCACACCTGGCTGATTTCTGTATTTTTTGTAGAGACAGAGTTTCGCCATGTTGCCCAGGCTGATTTTGTTAAACGTTTTGGCACTTTTGTAGTAACATATATCTTAAAATACAAACATATTGCACAGCTGTACAAAAATACTATCTTTTTTCTGTTTAAAATTTTTTTTAATGTTTTAAACTTTTAAAACTTTTTTGTTAAAAACTAAGACAAACATACACAGTAGTCTAGGCCTACACAGGGTCAGGATCATCAGTGTCACTGTCTTCCACACCTCCACTGCCTGTCCCACTGGAAGGTCTTCAGGGGCAGTAACACACTTGTCATCACCTACGACAGCAATGCCTTCTTCTGGAATACCTCCCAAAGGACATGCCTGACGCTATTTTACAGTTTTGTTTTTTCTTTTAATAAAGTAGAGGTGTATTCTAAAATAATGATAAGTATAATATAGTAAATATATAAACTAGTAACATAGTCATTTATTATCATTATCAAATATTATGTACTGGACATGATTGTATGTGCTAAACCTTTTTATTTTGTTTTTGAGGTGGAGTCTCGCACTGTTGCCCAGGCTGGAGTGCAATGGCGCGACCTCGGCTCACTGCAACTTCTGCCTCCCGGGTTCAAGCGACTCTCCTGCCTCAGCCTCCTGAGTAGATGGGGTTACAGGCGGCCACCATCAGGCCTGGCTAATTTTTTTGTATTTTTAGTAATGATAGGGTCTCCCTATGTTGTCCAGGCTTGTCTCAAACTCATGGTCTCTGGTGATCCCCCTTGGCCTCCCAAAGTGATGGAATTACAGGCATGAGCCACCACACCCAGCCACTTATTTTTATTTATTTATTTATTTATTTTTCAGATGGAATCTCATGCTGTTGCCCAGGCTGGAGTGCAATAGTGAGACCTCAGCTTATTGCAACCTCCACCTCCCAGGTTCAAGCGAGTCTCCTGCCTCAGCTTCCTGATTAGCTGGGATTACAGGCACCTGCCACCACGCCTGGCTAATTTTTGTATTTTTAGTAGAGACGGGGTTTCACCATGCTGGCCAGTCTAGTCTCGAACTCCCGACCTCGTGATCCACCCACCTCGGCCTTCCAAAGTGCTGGGATTACAGGCATGAGCCATTGTGCCCGGCCACCACTTATTATTATACATATTTTACAGATGAAGAAACTGAATCACAGAGCAGTTAAATAAACATAGCTGTTATATGATACTAATATACTGAGCATGCACTATGCAGCGAGGCACCATTTTAAATGTTTTATGCATACAACCCTGAAAGGGAGGCACCATTATTCCCATTTTAAGAAAGATGGGTCAGGGTAATACATTGACCTGAGTAAAGTCATGTAGACAGGAGTTCAAGACCAGCTTAGGCAACATAGCAAGACTCCATCTCTACAGTAAGGTAAAAAATTAGCGAGGCATTGTGGCACATACCCTTAGTCCCAGCTACTCGAGCGGCTTAGGTGGGAGGATCACTTGAGTTAGAAGTTCAAGGCTGCAGTGAGAAGTTGCCACTGCATTCCAGCCCAATGAACAGACCAAGACTCTGTCTCAAATCATTCAATAAATCAATAAAATTACGTAGAAGACCAGGCAAGGTGGCTTATGCCTATAATCACTGCGCTTTGGGAGGCAGAGGTGGTGGGGATCACTTGAGGCCAGGAGCTCAAGACTAGCCTGGGCAACATAGCAAAACCCCATCTATATAAAAACATTTTTAAAAATTAGCTGAGGCCGGGCACAGTGGCGAACGCCTGTAATCCCACCACTTTGGGAGGCCGAGGTGGGTGGATCACGAGGTCAGGAGTTCAAGACCAGCCTGGCCAAGATGGTGAAACCCTGTCCCTACTAAAAATACAAAAATTAGCTGCCTGTAATCCCCGCTACTTGGGAGGCCGAGGCAGGAGAATTGCCTGAACCCAGGAGGCAGAGTTTGCAGTGAGCCAAGATCGCGCCACTGTACTCCAGCCTGGTGACAGAGTGAGACTCCATCTCAAAAAAAAAAAATTAGCTGAGAGTGGTGGTGTGTACCTGTAGTTCTAGCTACTTAAGTGGCTGAGGCAGGAAAATCCCTTAAGCCTAGGAGTATGAGGCTGCAGTGAGCTATGACCATGGCATTGCACTCTAGCCTGGGTGAGAAAATGAGACTGTCTCAATAAAATAAATAAGGTCACGCAGCCAGGAAATGGTAGGGCCAGGAATTTAGGATCGAGTATTTGGCTTCAAAGCCTGTGGAGGTAGCTTAGCTTTTACTTACTAATGTATCAGTGTTCTCTGGAAGATACCCATTTGGAAAATAAAAACAGATTCTGCTGCTAACAAAGTTAGGGGTTTTTTTGTTTGTTTTTTAAGATACCAGATTGTATGATCTGTAAAATTACCTATAGCTTGGTATTTGTAGAAAATACAAACAACTTCCTTTGAGATCAGCACTTGACTCATTTTCTTTTCTTTTCTTTTCTTTTTTTAAATGAGACAGGATCTCACTCTGTTGCCAAGGCTGGAGAGCAATGGCACAATAATGGCTTACTGCAGTCTTGAACTCCGGGGCTCAAGCAGTTCTCCTGTCTCAGCCTTTTGAGTAGCTGGAACCACAGACACATGCCACCACACCAGGAGAATATTTTATTTTTATTTAATTAATTAGTTAATTTTAAAGACAGGGTTTCACCATGTTGGCCAGGATGGTCTTGAACTCCTCACCTCAAGTGATCCACCCACCTCGGCCTCCCAAAGTGCTGGGATTATAGGTGTGATCCACTGAGCCTGGCCTATTTTTAAAAGTTTTTTTATAGTAACGGGGGTCTCTGTATGTTGCCTAGGTTGGTCTGGTGCTCCTGGCCTCAAGGGATCCCTCCACCTCAGCCTCCCAAAGTGCTGGGATTACAAGTGTGAGCTATTGTGCCCAGAAATCACTTCTTTTCTGTTTTTTTTTGTTTTTTTTTTTTTATTTTTTATTTGAGACGGGGTCTTGCTCTGTCACCCAGGCTGGAGCACAGCCTTGACCTCCCAGGCTCAACTGATCCTCCTACCTCAGCCTTTTTAGTAGCTGGAACTGTAGGCACGTGCCACTAAGCCTAGCTAATTTTTTTTTTTTTTTGAGACGCTCGCCCAGGCACAAGTGCAATGGCACGATCTCGGCTCACTGCAACCTCCGCCTCCCAGGTTCAAGCGATTCTCCTGTCTCAGCCTCTTGAGTAGCTGGGATTACAGGTGCTGCCCCCAGGCCCGGCTAATTTTTTTGTATTTTTAGTAGAGACGGGGTTTCACCATATTGGTTAGGCTGGTCTCGAACTCCTGACCTTAGATGATCCACCCGCCTTGGCCTCCCAAAGTCTTAGGATTACAGGCATGAGCCATGGCACCCGCCTCTGGCTAATTTTGTATTTTTTGAAGAGAAGGGGTTTTGCCATGTTGCCTAGGCTGGTCTAGAACTTACGGGCTCAAGTGATCCACCCACTGTGGCGTCCCAAAGTGCTGGGATTATAGGTGTGAGCGATGGGCCCCAGAATTGACTCATTTTCTAACCTTGGAACATATTCTAAACCATTACCTTTATTGTTAATACAGAAACCTTTTTCCTGATAAGCAACTTACCTATGTCATTTGGGCCACTTCCCTGTCTTTTGTTGGATAACCAGACTTCTCCAAGTACCCACTTGATTAGCTAAATTTATTTTGAAGTCTGAAGTATAGGCCTCAAGGAATAAATGAATCATTGTGTGAACATTGGCATTACCATTTATTGCTCATTCAGTGGGTATTTACCTGAACGCCTACCATAAACCAAATAGCCACTAAACCTGGTGGGGCTTAGGAAGATCTGATGGTCACGGCCTTTTGTCCTGGGGATTTGTGATCTTCTACAGCCTGTCATAAAATGAAGAAGCAGACAGCACCAGATTGCACACAGATGTGCCCTCTGATGCCCATGGCCAGTCCTAGGTAATGTGAAGTCTGAGAATAGGCAGGATTTGAAGTGAATATTATAGAATTAGAGTAAACTCAGAAAAGTATAAAGGAGAAGACAAGCAAGTGGTCCACAGTCCTCTCACCTAGCTGGAAATGAAAGTAACAGACAGGAAATTCAAACAGTATACAAAGATATCGAAGTGAAATAAGCCGGGTATGGTGCAGTGTGTCTAATTCCAGAGCAACACAGGAGGCTGAGGCACGAACGAGCCCAGGAGTTGGAAGATGCGGTGAGCTATGCTGATCACCCCACCCTACTCCAGCCTGAGTCAAAGAGTGAGACCCCGTCTCTTAAAAATAAAATGTTTAGTGCTGGGCGCGGTGGCTCACGCCTGCAATCCCAGCACTTTGGGAAGCCGAGGTGGGTGGATCACTTGAGGTCAGGAGTTCGAAACCAGCCTGTCCAACATGGCGAAACCCCGTCTCTACTAAAAATACAAAATTAGCTGGGCATGGTGGTGCATGCCTGTAATCCCAGCTACTCGGGAGGCTGAGGCAGGAGAATTGCTTGAACCTGGGAGGCGGAGGGTATAGTGAGCCAAGATTGAGCCACTGCACTCCAGCCTGGGCAACAAGAGCAAAACTCCATCTCAAAAGAAAAAAAAGAATACAATGTTTATTTTTCTTATCTCTTAAAATCATTTTAATAGTCTTTCACGGTGGGCTTGGTGGCTCACACCTGTAATCCAACAGGCATCAGCCACTGTGACTTGCCAAAACATTTACTTTTTGGAAGCTGAGGCAGGTGGATCACTTGAAGCCAGGAGTCTAAGACCATCCTCGCCAACATGGTAAACTCTGTCTCCACTAAAAGTACAAAAACTAACCAGGCAGAGTAGTGCACACTTGTAACCCCAGCTACTCAGGAGGCTGAAGCATGAGAATCACTTGAATCCATGAGACAGAGGTTGCAGTGAGCTGTGGAGCCGTATTCCAGCCTGGGTGACACAGGGAGACTGTCTCAAAAAACAAACAAAAAATAGTTTCTTATTTTTATAGAAAAAAAGTCTATTTGCCAGCACATATATAATTAATTAATTAATTTATTAATTTATTAAGATGGGGTTTCGCCATGTTGGTCAGGCTGGTCTTAAACTCCCAACCTCAGGTGATCCACCCACCTTGGCCTCCAAAGTGCTTGGATTACAGGCGTGAGCCACCACGCCCGGCCCTAAACTTTTTAATGTTTCTTTTTTCTTTTTCTTTCTTTCTTTCTTTTTTTTTTGAGACAGAGTCTTGCTCTGTTGCCTAGGCTGGAGTACAATGATGTAATCTCAGCTCACTGCAACCTCCGCCTCCTGGGAACAAGCAAGCAATTTTCCTGTCTCAGCCTCTGAAGTGGCTGGGATTACAGGCACCCACCACCGTGCCTGGCTAATTTTTTGTATTTTTAGTAGAATGAGGTTTTGCCCTGTTGGCCAGGCTGGTCTTGAATTCCTGACCTCAGGTGATCCACCTTCCTCAGCCTCCCAGAGTGCTGAGATTACAGGCGTAAACCACTAATACCTGGCCATGTTTTCTTATTTTTATTATTATTATTTTTTTGCCCTGGCTGAACTGCAGTGATGTGATCTTGGCTCACTGCAACCTCTGCTTCCCAGGTTCAAGCAATTCTGCCTCAGCCTCCCGAGTAGCTGAAACTACAGGCACATGCTACCACACCCAGCTAATTGTGTATTTTTAGTAGAGGTAGAGTTTCACTATGTTGGCCAGGCTTGTCTCGAACTCTTGACCTCAGGCGATCCGCCCTCCTCGGCCTCCCAAAGTGCTGGGATTACAGGTGTGAGCTGCTGTGCCCAGCCTTGTTTTTATATTTTAAAGATGAGGTCTCACTATGTTGTCCATGGTGAGTTTGAATACCTGGGCTCAAGTGATTCTCCCATTTCCGGCTTTGAATTTATATATATACATATATATATATTCTATATTAATATATATATTCTATATTTATATATTAAATATATATGTTTATATATATATAAACATTTATATATATAGGAAAGGATCATTCTATATGTATTTTATCTTCATCTTGCTTTAAAAAAATGAACAACGTATTCTGGCTATTTTCTCCCTTCAATATAAACAGATCTATTGCTTTTTTTTTTTTTTTTGAGAGGGAGTCTCACTCTGTTGCTAGGCTGGAGTGCAATGGCACCGTCTTGGCTCACTGCAACCTCCACCTCCCAGGTTCAAGTGATTCCCCTGCCTCAGCCTCTGGAGTAGCTGGGATTACTGCCTGTGTGCCACCACGCCCAGCTAATTTTTGTATTTTTAGTAGAGACCGGGTTTCACCATGTTGGCCAGGATGGTCTCGAGCCTCCCAAAGTGTTGGGATTACAGGCATGAGCTACTGCACCCAGCTTTTTTTTCTTTTTGAGATGGAGTCTCAGTATCCCAGACTGGAGTGCAGTGGTGCAGTCTCAGCTCACTGCCGCCTCTGCCTCCCGGGTTCAAGTTATTCTCCTGGGATTACAGGTGCCCACCACCAGGTCCAGCTATTTTATTTTATTTTATTTAAATGTATTTATTTTCGGGTGAGAAAGCCAGCTGACTCTTCACTGCTTGGGGGTGAGGGGGCTCAGGAGCTCTTGGTGGGGCGAGTCTGCTTCCTCTTCACCATCACAGGCTTCTGGCTGGCGCTGACCCTGTGCTGCCATGTGCAGGTCGGCAGTACTTGCTCTTGCAGATCATGTGTCTGATGCTGCTCAGCATGGCACAAGCATTCTTGTTGATGGTGGTCTGCGTGTTGGAGCCAGCAGGCTTCTGCTGGCTGGATCTCCGCTTCGTGACCACCAGGACACCTGTGCCGTCAGTTGCCGGCTCCACGCCCACAGTCTTGCTGTGAATCAGCCCCCTGTAGCTGAAGGAGTTGCGGGCCTTCAAAGTATTGGGCTCGGTGCTGTAGGTCTGCTTGTTCCTCTTGATCAGGAAACTGGAGCAGTTTGGCGCGACTATCCATTGCAGATTCGCAGACATGACGGCGGCTCCTCTCGCAATGTTGTCCTGACACAGAAAGATAATTTTTGTATTTTTAGTAGAGGTGGGGTTTCGCCATGTTGGCCAGGCCGGTCTCAAACTCCTGACCTCAGGTGATCGCCCCTGCCTCAGCCTCCCAAAGTGTTGGGATTACAGGCGTGAGCCATGCGTCCGACCTTCTTTTTACTTTTTAAATTTAAATGTATTATGATTTGTAGAGATGGGCTCTCACTATGTTAACAGCCTGAACATAATGCTGGTCTCCTAGGCTCAAGAGGTGCTCCTGCCCCAGCCTCCCAGAGTGCTGGCATTACAGGCATGAGCCACTGTAACTTGCCAAAACATTTACTTTTTGGAACATACCTGAAGGATATACTTCATGGAATGGAATTACTAGGTCGAGGGATATAATCATTTAAAAATTAGATGCTGGCTGCATGTGGTGGCTCATGCCTGTAATCCCAGCTCTTAGGGAGGCTGAGGCAGGAGGATTGCTTGAGCCCTGGAGTTCCAGACGAGCTGGGGCAACATAGTGAGACCC
>CAUYQU010022991.1:0-62697 GCA_963574635.1 Cheracebus regulus
CTCTCAACAACTTTATTTACTAAAAAATTATATTCTACCCTGTACCCACATTGTCACAGATTTCCTAGGTTTTCAAAGTTATTGAAGTTAATAAAAAGAAAAAGGATTTTCATCTTCTAACCACATTAGATTCAGTGACCAGTATTATGCAGGATTTGTGTTACTGAAATAGTGTCTCCCAACACAGAGCTCCTGCCTGCTAATACCTGGTGAAATAGCTGAGCCCAACGCCAATACAAACTCTAAGGATTCATAGAAACGTTTGTTTCACACGTAAACCAACTATGTGAATACACATTTATTTATAAGGATATAAATACAGGTCTTGATTAGTGGCAAGTCAGCAACATTAAACCAATAATTGTTAACATTTGGAGAGGTTTGGAGGCAGATGGATCTTGGTTTAAACTGATAGCTCAAGTAATTGCAGTATTTGTTTTGAGTTTTGTTTCCAAGTGAAAACAGGCTGTTTCTGGTTGTGCTGGGTTTGGAGCATGCAACTGGGGAAGAGAGCCATTTCCCTCTCTGAGGATAGTTTGTTCCCTGCCTGCAATGTAAGTTTCGTAAGAGTGGCAAATAAGAAGCCAACTTCAAAGGAGGAAAAGGGGTTTATTAATGTAAAAGATTTGTGATAATTTCTTTATTGTGTCACAATAATTGGATTCAACTTTTCTATTTCTGCTGCTATTCCTGATGTTGTTTTAGAGTTAAATGTTATCAATCAACCAGAATGAATTCATTACCTAGTAGCAGTAAAGATAATAATGTTACTATTATCATTATCATCTGAAAGGTCTGTCTTCCTAATGTGACTCTGCTATTCACTAGTTCTGCAACTATCGCTTTGTCTTTAAGTCTATTTCATCATTTGTAAAATTGGGTTTAAAATTATCTATACGGCAGATCTGAAAGCATGGTTAGGAGACAGTAACATTTATTGAGCATGTGCTGTGTGCCAGAGACTGTATGAAATCTTACATAGATTATTTCACTTAATCTTCACAGCACCCCTGTGAACGTGGTAATATTATCCTTGTTTTGCAAACAGGGAAACTGGAGCTGAGAGACATTACATAATGTAACTAAGGTCCCATAGCTTTTAAGTTGCAAAGTTAAGATTTGATTTACACTGGATCAAGTCTACTCTACTATATCACATACAGATGTGCACGGACTTCTTTTTAGCTGTATATATACCTGTAGAAATGTAGACACATGAAAAGAGCATTGATTCTCACATCCAGAGTGGAAGGGGGATTTTATACATTCCTTTGGATTTCCTAAAAAGCCTGTATGATTTCACTGACATCTTAGATCAAAAGTATGGGAGTTAGGAGACTTCCAGAAGTATCACATAACAAAGGTAATATTTATATAATATTTAAAATTTCACCCATTATTTTCTTAAGTGTACTTAATATCACATTGCATTGAAAAGAAACATTCCACACAAAGCTTATATTCATTAATATTCAAATGCTACCTAACTTTCATGTAATGGAAATAATTCCTTATGCAATCTGGTATATGAACTTTAAAATCCTTTCATGTGTGTTCTTTTATAAAATGCAACTCAGGGAACAAAACTCATCCTAGCTACTGTTGTCTAGAGATATTTCTCTAGCATTTTATTGAAACCAAAGTCTAAACCAAAGATTTTTAGGAAGAACATCCATCTCTCCTAGAATTAGTCTGGTTACCCTTGAAGACATATTCTAATTCTTTCCGTTTCTTGTATTTCCTAAATATTTTCCATCCACATTTAGTATTTTGTTAACCAAATACTCCATACTGTGGGGCTGACACTAATGGAATTCTAAATACTTTCTCTTTGAGTATATATTCCAAAAATATATTTTTCTGGTCCTAAGCTACAGATACTATGTTTTACATATCAGATATAGTAGTTATAAGAATGGGAAAATTTTTAAAAAGCAAAACATCCTCTGAGAAGAAAATTATTGGTGATTATGGTGGTCAGCTACCATCCTAATTCCCTAGTTTTAGAACAGTTTAATCATCAAAGTGTTCTCACATTTCTTTTTCTTTTAGTAAATATTAACACAAATTATTCCATTAACAATTTAATTCTATTAATTTAAAAAAGTGCTGTAGAGCCTTTAAACATGACAGAAATTTCCTCTGAGGAAAGAATTAATTTGTACGTTAACGAACTAGTGCCTTTTGGTCAATATGCTTCCTAAATTAAAATGTGGAAATAGGAGCTGAGTAGACAGACTTGAAATAAAGACCAGTGATGAAAGAGAAATAAATTTGTTCTTGAATTATGTGTCTGTTTCTGCACACGTGTGTGCATGCACATGTGCATGCATACACACACACACCAGGTTCATAGGAAAACAATCTTGATTTAATAATCTGTGTGCAAATACTAAATAAAACAAGAGGAAGGGAAATATCTCTACATAATTAGTTCATATAGTTAGCGTAAGCATCAATTTGGGTTAGAAAAACTATGGGAGACATACTATGTTATAGTAAATGTTGTAAACTAAGAATTGTATGACAGAAAATAATTTTACAAGGCACAATTCAGAGGGCAAATTTAAGAAATTTCATCTTGGATTACAGCTCCCGCCTGTAATCCCAGCACTTTGGGAGGCCAAGGCAGGCGGATCACCTGAGGTTGGGAGTTAGAGACTAGCCTGACCAACATGGAGAAAGCCCCGTCTCTACTAAAAATACAAAATTAGCCAGGTGTGGTGATGCATGCCTATAATCCCAGCTACTTGGGAGGCTGAGGCAGGAGACTTGCTTGAACCTGGGAGGCAGAGGTTGTGGTGAGCCAACATCACGCCATTGCACTCCAGCCTGGGCAACGAGAGCAAAACTCCATCTCAAAAAAAAAAAAGAAAGGAAAAAACTTTCATCTTGGAATTCTTGCCAATCTGAAGCCTTTGAGATCTTTTAATAAGTAAAAGTATGCCTATGTTGGAAATCTTATTTTAGAACACAAGAGGGTCAAATATAATCATTTGGATTCATTTTTCCTATTGGATGAAAGCCAAAAGTTCCTGGTAAATGTAGTTATATTGAGCCCTACTATTAATCACACACTCTTCTTACTTTCATTGCTGCCAGGAAACAACTGTGGCAGACAGATTGGGCTGGCACAGAGAGATCAGAAATGGGAGAGCTCTTCCCAAGCAAAGACGTAGATGAGCCTTGGAGGAGACATGGACAGATTGACCAAACAAATGCAGACGTCTTTGAGGCTAAAACCCAGAGAATTTATTTTCAGTGGGGAAAGAAATATCATAACTCCTGCTAGACTTTTTTACAAGAATCTTTAAGTAAATGTTACTTGTTCATATACTGAAAAACAAAATTTTTTGGCCCAAACCTTGTTACAAATTTTTCAAATGTTAAAAGCTTGGACTTGGGGTCAGGAGGGCACATAGAGCTTTCAAAGTTACTAATAATATAATATTTCTTGCATTATTGTTGTTAAATTTTACATACACAGGATGAACTCTCTTCCAATGATACATTTCTTGAAAAAACTTTAACATTAGGAAATGCCATTTAGTGTGTTACTATGATTCTAAGTGCCTCAATTATCTGTTAGCATATCTGCAAACTATTACTTGAAAATTATTTTATTTGTGTACATCTAGAACAAATTGCATTCTAATTATAATATGTAACCTTAAGCTTTTTTTCAGCAACTTTTAGAACAAAGTTTTGTCTTGTGAAAAATGGGGGAAATTGCCAGAGGAGATTCAGGAAAAGTAAATCTAGGTAGAAACTTTCCCTTCACTCCTGAAATACCTATTATTCCCAAAGAATTTGGGTGGAGGTATGCTAAAAGGTTTAGAAAATAATATATCTCTGTGGAGGATTGTTCCCCAGTCTGTCTCTCCCCTGTCTCCAACATGCTGCTGCATCTGGTATTAGCAGCACATTGTTTGTAGCAATTATTTTTTAATGGGAAGAGGCAGTTAGGGGAGAAATCCTCAAAGTTTCAAAGGCAAATTCCAAAGTACCAGTTTTAATCTAACTTTATATGTACATTTGAAAATTAATGGGCTCTCTGGTAATTGGAATTGTAGCTTTTGGAATTCATTCAGAAGGGGTTTTAAAATTCTAACACTGACAGACTGTGAAGTTCAGTGGTATGAATGGCGCCTCCGTAACACTTCACTATATAAGCATAATGCCCATTGTAACAAACATCCCTGTGGCCATATTTTAATCTTTTTTAACTTAAACTTTACACATACACATTTGTTTGAAGGGCAGGCCAAAATAAAATATCAGAGTAGCTAGTGGGACAATCTGCTATACGCATGTTTCCCTTCTAATTTATCTTGTTTGGTGTTTATTCTTGTTTGGTTGCCTTCAAATTCATTATTCCCCTCCATTTAGTTCACTTTGCAAATGAACAGTATGAATCTAGGCTCAATGGCTAGATTTGTGAGACAGCATACAGGAAGAATAAGAGGTAATTTGGATGACAGAGATAAGTAATTAACAGACAATGGGCTTATCTTAGTTCCTGGAAATTCCAGCTTTTGTTTGCACAGGCAAGCTAGGCTACAGTAGGTGTGAAATGACTGAACTAAATTAATTCAGCCATTATGGAAAGCAGTATGGTGATTTCTTAAAGAATTTAAAGCAGAAGTACTATTTGACCCAGCAATCCCATTATTGGGTATATACCCATAGGAATATAATAAATTCTACCATAAAGATACATGTACACATATGTTCATCCTATCGCTATTCACAATAGCAAAGTTGCGGAATCAACCTAAATGACTATCAATGGAAGACCCAATAAAGAAAATGTGATACATATATGCCATAAAAAAAGAATGAGATATGTCCTTTGTAGCAACATGGATGGAGTTGGAGGCCATAATCCTAAGAAAATCCTAATGCAGAAATAGAAAACAAAATTCCATATGTTCTCAGTTATAAGTGGGAGCTTGAATACATATGGACACAAAAAAGGGAACAACAGACACAGGGGCCTATTTGAGGGTAGAGAGTGAGAGGAAGCAGAAGATGGAAAAACTACATATTGGGTACTATGCTTATTACCCATATAAGCATAATATATGAAATAATCTGAACACCAAACCCCTGTGACACAATTTACCTATATAACAAACCTCCACCTGTGTCCCTGAACCTAAAATAAAACCAAAAAAAAAAAAAAAAAAAAAACAGACGAACTGGATAAACTTGAGATCCTGCTCAAAGGGAAGTGATAGATGAGATTGGAATGGTTCACGATTAGTACTCTGCAAAATATATCAAAAGTGTCTGTTTCTATCTAAGGGAAATACTCTTTTTCTTGTGTAGTCCCAGTCAACATGTCACACACTTCCCACAAAAACTCACAATCAAACACCTTGCTAGCAGCACAGAATCCAAAGCAGCAAGAAGTCCTTGGGGATCCACATGGAAGAAGAACACATTCTGTGGAGCTCACCAGATCAAGGACCAGGCAAACCAAGAAAGGAAAATCATTCTGCCAACTGTTTTAGATACGTGTTTGAGTAAATTTATAAGAGACAGAATAAAGGTCCGTAACAGAGAAATATTCTAGCATAACCAGATTTAGTGATAAAACAGTTACAGCAAAGAGGATCAATAACATTTGAGTAATAAAAGACAGGACATCCAGACAGAATCAGAAATTGAAAAAATTTTCCCACCAACCAAGCTAAAGGTTTCATCAGTTTCCCTTGTAAGGAAGAATTGAGATATTTTGTCATTTGTAATCTGTTGTATATAAACATGTTTGAGTTAACTATGTGATGAAATGTAGGTAGTTCTCTTCCCAAAGTGTGAATATTGCCATTTTTCATGACTCTTTTTGTCATTTTCTTAAAGTTAGTTAAAGAGTCCTTTCCGCTATTGGCATGGGCCCCACCTGGTTATTGCAGCATCCCTTGTTACTTTAATAAAGTCTGTGCCTCTAAGATGCCTTATGTTCTAAACATAGAAAAAAATCTTAAATTCTAGGACCCATATTTTAAACTGAGTGACATTTAAGCCTGTTTCTCTCAAATGTTTTATCAGTTTCCAAGGCATCATTACCATTTTGTGCTAACATAAAAGAACCCTTAGGCTAAGCATGGTGGCCGATGCCTGTAATCCCAGCACTTTGGGAGGCCAAGGTGGGCAAATCAAGCCCAAGTTCAAGACCAGCACCTGGGCAAAATGGTAAAATCCTGTCTCTACAAAAAAAAAAAAAATACAAAAATGAGGCAGGTGTGGCATGTAGGCACCAGCTACTCCAGAGGCTGAGGTAGAAGGATTACAGCACTCAGGCCTGGGCAACAGAGTGAGACCAAGTCTCAAAAAAAAAATAAAATAAAATCCTTGAAGGTGCTCTAGTCTAATAGAGAAGAAAATCAGGCTTAGTCCAGATTATTGAAAGGTCCTATATGACCCTTCCAGCCTCATCACTATATTGTGGCCATTACAACTATAGGTTCCCAGTAAGAGTGCCAGGGCCTTTTATATCTTTATGTAATTGCCCATACTGCCACCTCTGCCCAGATTGGCTTGATTTTTCTTGTCTAGTTGGCAAATAAATACCTTCTTATTTATAAAAATCTGAGCTTTATATCTTCCCACTCACCCACAATAGGATTGCGTTCTATTCCTTTGTGCCCCAACTGCCCTATATTACCATGTTGGTTATTCTTTTTTTTTTTCTATCATCTATACCAGTTGGCTTTTCTTATTAAATTCTGTCCCTGCAGGTTATAAGCTTTTTAGGAGTGATAATTAAACCATGTATCTTTATAACTCCTGGTCTTAGAACACTGCCTGGTGCATATTAGACATGCAACTCCTTATTTAGTTATTCATTCATTCACTCATTCAATAAATATTTAAAAATGAAATTTCAATTAAGCCACTTATTCACTTATTCTTCCAGGTACACAGGAACGAAAGTATTTACTCATTAAGAGGTTTCACAGGCAGTCTGTAAGTATTATGTTGGTAACTAAATCAGGAATGGCTTAACATGTTAATATAAGATCACTAGTCTATCTGCATTAAGATTACATGTAATGATTTTAACAAATATTGTTGTTAAAAATTCATATTCCTGAGACTCACCTCAGATATAATTAGAATCTCTAGGAATCTGTAATTGTAGAAAAGGAACTCATGTGACTTATATTCACACTAACATTTGGGAATCATTGGATTCCAAAGAGCCCGAATTTCAGAAAATGAGGGATCTGAGCCAAGGCCCCAAATCTACCTTTTACTTGCTGTATGACCTGGGCAAAGCAAATTAACCTCTTAAAGCGTCAGTTTTCTTACTTATGAAATGAATATAATAATGTCTCCCCATTGGGTAATTGAAAGGATTGTATAAACTAAGGTAAATCACCTAGAACTGTGCCCATGACACACAAGTGTGTGATAATATCAGTTATTTTTTTGTCTCCCTACTCCAGCTTTGCTTTGTTCCTCAAATTCTCTTCAGCAGTCAGACTACCTGAAAACAGTTGCATGTGTCCCTTAGAGCTCCCCTGTTTAGAGTTAAAGCAATCTTGACATCGTCATCATAATTTTGAATATGATTGTTTGAACTTAGCATTATGCTAAAATATTTATATTTTTAAAATCTCCTTGTAGAAACTAAATGGATTTTGATATGGGCTATATAGAAATTTTACTTTGGCAGAAATGGATACTCCTTTTCTCATTTAATAACAAGACTTTAAATCATGTGGCGGCATCTGCAGGCATTCATTGCCTCCCTATTAATTTCAGAGACTGGCCTGGTGCAAATTATCTTTTCCTCTTCTTCCATGGAAAAACTGATATTTTTATGATCTTTCTTAATATTGCCATTATTGTTGCAAGAATCTTTTTCCAAAATATGGAAAACTTTCTTCCACTTCTACACCTCAGAAAATACTCTTACCATTTGTCTGTTTTCCTTTTTTTAAAAAAGTGTGTGGTCTGTATTCACTTTGTAATTGTTGGAAAAGAGAAAATATAAATTTCCTCTATTGAATTTTCTAATGTACTTAGTAAGATGAGAGGAATTTTTGCTAAAGGTGGTGATAGAGAATCATGAGATTGACTCAGCATTCTTATGTGTCATTACAGGAAGATGACTACCCACAATTAGTTCTCAAATGACTTTAGAGGATGCTATTCTATCACAGGTTTCTATAAATTAGATTCTCTCGTAAATTTGCTAGCATTTTTATTAGTATTCATGTAAAAAAAAGTACTGAACACTTGAAATAAACCTTGGGAAAGTGTAGTGCTAATCACAAAGGGGGAAAACAAACCTTACTATAAAAGAATCAAAGATATAATGAAACATGAGAGAAACAAGGTATGGGGCCTCAACTTTAATAATTCCAAATGGCAACTATTATTGAAATACCCTCTAAAGAAAAAGACTATGTTTTATCCTTACCTACATTTGAAATTGAAAATCTTGGTTTTTGTCCCATTATTTTCTTATCTCAGCCTGCTTCTCTAAAGTTACCTTCTAAATGAGATTCCGTAGATATTCAAGCAAACATCTGTCAGTTGTGTGTAACTATCTCAGCTGATTGAAAATTCTCTATAGTCCAATTCCATTCACCCTATTCTTTTCATTAGTAAAAGAACAATCTTTCCCCTTATATTATATGACATTGTAAAAATTAGTATCTGGTTAGTAGAAAATTAGTCTTGGGAGCACTGAATATGAAAAAGTCTATTTCTGAATGGAGGCATATCAACCTGTTGTTTTATAATTTCAAATGTAAATTCTACCCTTCCTGGAAGACTACTCCAGTAGAGGGCTCCACCTTGCTTTAACTTGTTATGGAGAAACAATTATAGGGAGATTTTTGAAGATGAACTTTCAATGTGGCATTAAAAATGTACAGTTTTCCCCCTGGCATGACTATACAAGTGTTTGCATATCTACCTATTTGGTTGTTCTAGAGTCGAGCTGAATTTATGGCTCTGCCTTTCTCTAGCTATACAAACACATCTTAATTCATTTATTGATGTATTTTTGCTCCTTCCCTAGAATTTCTTCCATGGTGGTTATTCCAAACCATCCATATACTCCTCAGGAACCCAATCTATTTCCCTCAATCTTGAAACTGTTATGTCCTTTTCTGATTTATGTAAATAATACAGGGCTTATCATAAAAAATAAAAACAGCAAAATAAAAATGAATAAAGGAGAAAATTTAAATCAGCATCCCTAATTTTATCACCCAGAAATTCTCTTTATGCTACTATTAATATTTTGGTATATTTCCCTTGAGTCTTTTTTCTAGGATATACAATATATACTATTACACTCATATATATTGTATATAGTTTTTTTTATCTTGTTCATTTCACCTAAAATATTTTTAGAACTTTTTCATGTTAAGTAATAGTCTCCCTAACATTATTTTTTCATAGTTGCATAGTATTGTATGAATGTACTATGATTTGGTTATCTAGAAATACAGTAACACTGTAATTATCATCCTTATACATATGTTTTCATGGGCAAGTCTGATTCATATACTTTTAAGATACGTTTCTAGATTTAAAAAATACAAAAATTTTAAGGCTCTTACTGAGTATTGGCAACTTTCCCTCTAGCTGTCTCTAAGAGTACCCGCTTAACTCTGCCCTCACCAACACTGGATGTTATAATTTAAAAAAATCTTTGTCATTTGCTCTGGGAGCTTACTGTATTAACTTGTATTTTTTGAACTGAATTAAATATTTTTATATGTTTTGGGCTAATTTTATTTCTTCCTATGTAAATTGCATGTTCTACACTTCTATCTATACTCAATACTTTTCCTACTGACATAAGAAATCTATGGCTGGGCGCAGTGGCTCACGCATGCAATCCCAACACTTTGGGATGCCAAGGCTGGTGGATCACAAGGTCAGGAGTTCAAGACCAGCCTGGTCAATATGGTAAAACTCCATCTCTACTAAAAATACAAAAATTAGCCAGGCGTGGTGGTGCACGCCTGTAGTCCTAGCTACCCAGGGATCTGAGGCAGGAGAATCACTTGAACCCAAGAGGTAGAGGTCTCAGTGAGCCAAGATCTCGCCACTGCACTCCAGCCTAGGTGACAGAGCAAGACTCCATCTCAAAAACAAACAAGCAAACAAAGAAATCTTCACATGTTAAAGATATTGATGTTCTATAAAAAAAATGAATAAAATCTGAACTGTTTAAAAATGGTCAAAGTCATGAAATAACCAACTGTTCTAGTTTGCCTGGGACTGAGTGGAGTTCCCAGGACATAGAACCTTCAGTGTCAAAAGCAGGAAAGTTGGGAAAATAGTGATGGGTTTGTCACTTCACTTCAGAAACTTTTCCAGATTAAAGGAGACTAAATGCACCTAAATACAAGATGTGATCCTGAAGTAGGGAAAAAAAGGGGAGTTTCCTATGACATACAGAAATAATTTATGAAATTTGAATAGCTCCATCCATTAAATAATAGTGCTGTATAAATATTAATTATTTTGATCATTGAACTGTGGTTGTGGAAAATAATATCCTTATTTTGGGGGAATACATACAGATGGTAGGGGTTAATTGGCATAATGCCTGCAGTTTACTCTCAAACATTTTGGAGAGAAAGAGGGAGAATATAATTACGTCAACATGGTAAAATCTTAACATTGCTGAATATATGGGAAAGGGCATACAGAAATTCTTCGTTCCATTTTTTCTATAAAATTGAAATTATTTCAACATAAAAGTTAATTAAAGACGTTAATTATTTGCCATGCGCTACAAATAAATTAGGTTCTCTTTTAAAGTTGGCAGCATTTTTATGTTACCCCAGTTTGTCATTTGTCTCTTCATTGGTTTATATTGTGTGAGATTTTTGTTTCTTTATGACTTGGAAATTTTAAATTGCACTGCATCAAGCTTTGCCTTTCTGACAGGCTGCACATCTTCCAGAGCAGGCATGAATCTGCCTGATGATTCTTATCCCCAGTTCTTAGCAAAGTGTCTGTAACCTATTGCTGTCCCACAAATAATTTGATATATTAGTAAATATAAATAATCTTTTTGGTTTTGCCTTATGGTTTTATTCTTAAAAGAGACTTCCTCGCCTCTAAAGAACATTTTTACATATATTTATTTCTAAATCTTTACAGAATTTAATATTTTCATAGTGCATTAACGTATATGGAGTTTCCCTTGGTATACAGCATGAGGTAGTGATAAATTTTTCCTTCCTCAAGATGAATTGTTTCAGCACTATTTATAAAGCAAGTCTTCCTTTCTATATAGTTTTGAAATGTCACATTCATTATATACTGAATCTTATATTGTTATAAAAATCTATGGCAGAATGTTGTGTTGAAATTTTTTTTCTTTCGAGAAGAAGGGGAAGTGGGAGAGAGAGAGAGAGAGAGAGACAGAAAGAAAGAAAGAAAAAAAGAAATAAAAAGAAAAAGAAATGAGAGCATGGACTTAATCCAGAGCCAGTTCAAACTGGTTTAACTATCGATGATCAGGCCAGGTGTGGTAGCTCATGATTTGCTTTTAATCTCAGCACTTTGGGAGGCTGAGGTGGGTGGATTACTTGAGGCAAGGAGTTCAAGACCAGCCTGGCCAACATGGCGAAACCTCATCTCTACCAAAAAAATACAAAAAAAAAAAAAAAAAAAAAAAAGCCAGGCATGGTGGTGCACGCCTGTAGTCCCAGCTACTCAGGAGGCTGAGGTGGTGGGAGAATCACCTGAACCCAGGAGGCAGAGGTTGCAGTGAGCCAAGATCCTGCCACTGCACTCTAGCCTGGGTGTCAGAGTAAGAATCTGTCTCAAAAAAAAAGAGAAAGATCAGTTTTGTAGTCTCAGGCTATTTAACCTTTTTCTGCCTTTATTTCCTTCTCTTTATAAGGAAGATAATAAATAATATCTAATTAATAGAAATTTAAAGAATAAAGTAAGTTTATAATAAACAGAATAAATACTGATGCACAGTAAACATTATGAAGTATTTGCTATATTGTTTTTTGAGCTTCTATACCATTATTTAATAATGTTATATGCTTCTGGTTCTATCTCCTTTGGCTCTGTACTGTTTCCTTTCACTTTCTGGAGCCTAAGTTTATATCCTTCACTCTCCATTCTGTTTTGATAGTCTCTTCTTTAAAAATAGACTCGACTGTCAAGGCTTCAAATACCATTTTGTGCAGATGATAAATAAATCTAAAACTCTAGTTCTAGCCTTTATCCTGAACTCTCTCTTTCACTCTATTGAATCGTTCCAAAAGAATGTCTTACCATGGTCTTAAACATAATGTCTCAATGTGAATTAGTTGTCTTACACTTTGACATTGGCCAATATCATAATTTCTTTTTCATTCAGGCTTTCAATTTCAGCTATGCCTTCTCCCTTCCCAACCTAACCAATTATCAGATACTGATTTTTTTAAATAATGGTTCTCTTATTTAGCTTTTCTGCCATTCTGACTATAGTTCAAAATATTAACCTATCTCAATATCTACACCTAACTTATCCTCCTTTCAATCCTGGCATGTGCTGCTGACTCATCTTAAAATAGGAGTGTGGATCAATCATTTATCTGTTTGAAAGTCTAATTGTTTTCTATTGCCTATAGGAGTAAATCCTAAGCAGTAGAATTTAGACTCCATAAAGGGAAGGGTTTTCATTTATTTTATCCACTGCTGTAACTCAGTGCCTAGAAGACTTCTAGGCACATAGTAGTTAACATGATAAATGAACCCTTATCCTGACATTCAGGGACTTTCATAGTTTGCCTTCAAACCTCTCTTCCAATGCACAAACCTCTAATTCAGACTGATGAATCTGTTCCTTTCCTCTGAATATGATGTAGATATACTCTTCTCACTCCATTTAGTATTAGGCATCTACTCTCCACTTTCAATCATACTGCCTTTCTCCTCTCTATCTTTGTAAGTCCTTTTTGCTTTTCATGGACCAGTTAAGTCTCAAGATATCTGTTTAATCTGTCTTGACCAATTGATCTATGCTAATCTCCATCATCCTATAATGTCTATAGCAGTTAAAACTTATATTGTTTATCTTTTACTGGACAAATGCCTCCCCTCCCCAAATAAATGCACTCTGTCTAAGGCTATGTGTCCCCTTTGGCATCTTCTGCATGATAAGCATTCCACCGACTCTCACAGCAACTATCATCTTCTTATACTCAAATAACCTGAAATACACTTTAATAACTTCATTTCATATAGCATTCTCTTCTTCAGACTCAATATTGTAAACTGGAAAAAAAGACTTTATTCCTTAAGTATCTGATGGAAAAATGTAGACAGAGATTGAGTTACTTAAGATCTGCCCAATTTTCATCTATTGTTCTTTCCATCAAGCCAAATTAGCTGTCCTTCTTTACCTGACTAGTAGTAAAAAGCAGAATTTAGGGCCATTTAAGAATGACTGCCTTTCTTTAGTTTTGGATTTCTAGGAATATTTCAGAAAGCTGTGGTTATTTGTTACAAAAACTGGGGGAAGATTGTACAATGGCAAGTACTGTGAGATGAGCATCTGAACTAAGGGATCAAAGTTAACATCACTAGTAGGTGACATACTAACATCATATACACCTGAGATGATCCCCTGAGAAAGGCACATCATCACTTCCATGTTATTTATGACCAAAATACATAATCTGCACCCAATCATGAGAATATATCACACAAATCCAGAATGAGGAACCTGCCACAAAATGACTGCTTAGTGCACTTCCAAAGTGTTGAGGTCATGAAAGACAAAGGAAGACAGGACTACCACAGATGGGAGGAGGCTAAGGAGACCTAACAATTCAGTTAAACACTGTGGTAGTTAATTAAACACAATGTAGGATCCTGAGTAAAATTCTGGACCAGACAAGGAACATTAATGGAAAAACTGACAATATTTAATAAGATTTACAGATTGGTTTTTAGTATTGGTGTTGATTATCCAGGTTTAAAAAAATTTTTTTTGAGACAGAGTCTTACTTGTTGCCCAGGCTGGAGTGCAGTGTCACGATCTCAGCTCACTGCAACATCTGCCTCCCAGGTTCAAGTGATTATCCGGCTTCAGCCCCCCGAGTAGCTGGGATCACAGGCATGCACAATCAAGCCTGGCTAATTTTTGTATTTTTAGTAGAGACCCGTTTTCACCGTGTTGGCCAGGCTGGTCTCGAACTCCTGGCCTCAAGGAATCTGCTCGCCTCGGCCTGCCATGCTGGGATTACAGGCATGAGCCACTGCCCCCTGCCCAATTGTCCAGTTTTGATAACTGTAATTTGGTTATGTAAGTTGTTAACATTAGGGGAAGCCAAGGGAAGTGTATATAGGAACTCTACTATTGTGCAACTTTTCTATAAATCTAAAATTATTTCAAAGTAAACAGTTAAAAAAATTGAGAGGGTGGGGAATTCTATATTCTTGCATTTAAGAAATTATCAAACTTGACAGTCTCATCAATCGTTTTCATTTGCCAATATGATCACTTTAACCTTTATAATATGTGTGTAATGTGGGATCCCTTTCAGCATGTGGAGGGGTCGTTAGCTGTGGAAGGCACACATGATAGACAAGAAAAATTTGGAGAAATGATACTCAGTGATATATAGCATTCATTCAACAGATATGCCAAGTAAGTGCTAAGAACACAACTATGAACAATATAATAGACTTCTGGCCTCTTGAAGATTTCAGTCTTATTAATAAGGAAGATAAAATCAGAACGTCTGCTTTCTGGGGTTTTTGGTTTTTGCAAAAATCAGAAGGTGGACTTCTTAGTATAAGGCAGTGAGGGCATAGAGACTTGTGTCAAAAGAAGAAATTTGTTAGAAAAATTGGAGAAGGTATTCAAGTTGGTAAGGTGGTGGTATGTTTGTGTATACGAGAGATTGAGTGTGGTGTGTGTAGTGTGCTGTTGATGTGAACCATTAATACACACTTGTAGGCAAGAAAAGGCTGAAAGGTGAATTACAGGAGAAAAGTAAGTCGAAGGTGTAAGGGGGACAGACTGAGAGCAAAGAGTGAAGGGAGGAAAGGTAGAAATGAACACAGTTAAAGTCATTTAATAATACCACTGAGGCCACTGGCCTAACTGCAAAGAAGGCAAGAAGGTCACAGGGGAATGAAGGCCTCCTCTAAGTGTGATTTCAGGTGTGGGTGAAGAGGGTAGAGAAAAGGATTAGCCATAGGAGATACACAAGAGGAAAACATCAGATTGGGGACTGCTGCAATGGGGAATGGAACATGAATACCGTGTGGAAGGAAGGATACTAGCCGCCTACAAGTGGAAAAGAGAGCATCCGGGTGGTACCCGGGTGGCCAGAAGCGCGCCCGGGGTGCAGGCAGCCCAGCTCGACCCAGAAGGGCTGGCGAATGGGGGCGCATGGGCCAGGCGCTGGGTCTGGAAGGTTGTGGGGCAGAGGGGGAGGTGTGCGCTGTGTTTGGTGATGTCACTGCAAGTCAGTGAGCGGTGAAATTTAACACCGGCCGGATTTGCTTGGCTCCTCTTCTTCCAGGCAAAGCAGCTGGCGGCAGTCCATGCCGAGCGCTTGCAGTTGCCACCGGCACCCTCGCACCAACTTGATTTCCGAAGTGGGTGTGTGTGCTTGTTTGACAAATGTTCGGGCGCGGGCTGTTTCCAAGGACTTCCTCCCCTACTTCATCTCCTTCCCTACCCCCACCCCTTTCTCCTCCCAGGCCCAAAGCAGAGGACTCCGCTGGAGTCACAGAGTCTCCTTTGAACCGCAAGTGAACTCGAGTGCTGCACTCGCAGCCCGGCTCCCGCTGCCGCTGGCGCCCCGTGGCCTCCCAGTGAGGTTTACCTCCTCGCCAGCCCTCCCCGGGGAGCGCAACCCTGGGCTCGTTCCTTACCGAGCCAGGCAGGGAGCTAGGAAGCCTGTTCTCCCCTTCGGGTGCTATTTCCTACCTCCCCCCGACTTCAACCCCCACTCTTTTTTTCTTGTTGCGGGTTTGGAGCATGGTTTTTACGTGATTTTTTCCCCCTTTTTTCATGGACAGTACCTGCACTCTAAGCAGTTCAGAGTTGGCTTCTGTTTTCCGTTAGCGCTTTGCTGCACGGACAAATGCATACAAATGCATTTAGGAGCCCACAGGACAAGGCGTGGAAAAGTCTCCCCCACGGCAAAAACGTAAGTAGCCCACCCGCCTGGGTAAGGTAGGGGTTAGACCAACCCCTCCCTCCACCCCCTGGTTCTGCTGAGCCTGATGGAGACCTGCGGTCAGGCTCCTTGACACTTTTTGGCGTTAGGAGTGGGCGAGTATCCGCGGTATCTTCCCCATGTCTTTTCAACTTGTAAAATACCGAGTTGGAAAGGATGCCTCATGCCAGCGGGTCTCAGACAGTTTATGCTAAAGCCGTCTTGTGGCTCGAGAGGACAAGCTCGCTGGCGCAAGTCCCAAAGCCCAGGGCCTCGGCTCCCGAAGCTCCAGAGCTGGGCTCGGATGATCTCCTCCTGCTCCAGCTCCTGCTGCCCTCGCTCCCTCCTCCCCTTCTCCTCCCGCAGGGCCCGGGGAAGTCCTGCTTCCCGGTGATGCTTCTCAGGGCATCCAGCCTGGTGATTGCTGTGACTCTAGAGGTCCCCCAGGGTCAGTGTGCGCAGACTGGACCACTGGACACAGGAGTGAGGCCGGGTCGCCCGTTGGGGGAAGGGGGGTCGGGGAGCTGCTTTACTAATTCCCTCTTGTTAAAAGACCAACCAGCATTGCCCATCCAGGCTGCAACTGCACCCAGATTACTGCTCTGTCACTGGGGAAGTGGCACTCAAGGCGGGGAATGGGGAGGGGAGCAGGACACGGGGGCAGGCCTGCCCCTCCTGGGGAGGTTTAGGGCAGGTCCTGACAGGCACCCCACCTCCCCTTTGGGTGCTGTACCTGCTCCCACGTCTTTACTGGGAAAAGGGCGTGGACCAGGGCTTGCGCGGCTTTGGCCGGACGCCCTGGTCCCCCTGGAAGAGGTCAGTGGGTTACACAAGTTTGTTTCTGGACTCTGGATGAGAAGGGTGAATGCGGCTGTGGAAGTCTGCAGAGAGGCTGCCCCTCAGGAGGGTAGGTGGGAGGAGGGCAGGGAACAGAATTGACCGTGTCAGCTGAGGGCAGGCGGAGGTGGGGTACGGAGAAAGGGAGCCTTGTGGCCGTGTTCGTGTGAACATGTGCTTCCCAGCCGCGTGCAAGCTAGCCTGGTTGGGGCTCGCGTGCGCGCTCTCCTCTGACCCCTGGAAACCTCGCTGCTGGGCTTCCAAGCTGACCAGATGCACCTCCACGCACACCCCCATCCCCATGCAACAGTGAGGAGGAAACCTCCCAACCTCCTCAACCCCGCGCGGTGCTGGACGCTGGGGAGTCCCAAGAGCTAGTAGAGGTCAAGCTCTGCGGGTTGCCTTGTCAGAGCGACTTAGGCAGGTCGCACGGGGTTCCCAGGCAGGAGGTTTCCCGCCGCCACCATTCTCAATAAACATCCCTCTGTGTGGACCAGCTTGGAGAGCAAGTCCGGGGTTGCAGCGGATCCTGCGGAACCAGCAGATCTTCCCGCTGACCAGGGCGGGTGCAGAGAGGCTCTAGCCCCTGCCCTAGAGACTCTGGGAGAGGCAGAGTGAGGCCCTCCACCTCGTGCCCAGCCATCCTCTGCGTGCTGCCTCGCTGCCATTCTGCCCTGAGGGCTTTCCCTGTGCCACAGCCCGAGGCGCACGCTGGTGACTAACACTCCCCTTGGTAGTTGTGACCAACCTCGTGGGTTAAAGCAGATCTGCTCCTGGGCTGTGTCTTGTCTGGTTTACACTTCCCTTCCAGACGCTCCCAGAAAAGGCCCTGCATAAATTCTTGGGCAGTTTGGGGTTTGTAAATTGGGTCCAGATGATTGGGGGGAGGGAGGCAGAGAAACCAAATAGAATGGATTACACCGGAGGAAGTTCTGAAGAAAAATTATACAACGGAGAATGGGAAGAGAACCCTTGTACAGAGACATGGGGATGAGCAGCAGGTTCTGGATGAAGGCGTTTGTCTCCCATGACCACCAGAGGCCTTGCAGCCCTTGGTCATCTCATAATATCCAATGTGTTCTATTATAGGAACCATTTGGGATGGGCTGCAGAGGAATTAAGGGCAATTCATAATTACATGAGATTACAGAACTCACAGCTCCAACCACATACATGCAGGCTTGGGAAAGTTAATGATTGGGCTGAGAAAATTCTTTCTAGAAAATCCAGTTTTCATAAATAATTCTAAATTTTTCAGTTTGAAATTTAATGCCACCAACCCTTCAGAGTTTGAGGCTGGGGGCGGGGGTTGGGGGTGGATTTGGAAGAAGCAGCTGATTATGATGTCAAGCCACTTAGAGTCCCTGATGAAATCCCTGAGTTTTATTTTCCTTTTGTGGTGATGTTGTGTAAGAGAGGGAGCGCCTCTTAAAATCACAATTCTGATTAGTCACCCCAAAACATTTCCAGTTTAAAAAGGGGACCTTTAAAGACACTTTCTTTCATGAGGTCTTTTATATAGGTTGCCTAATGTGAATTTGTAGAATTAATAAAAGGAAACGAAATCCCAAAGTCAGCTTTAGATACCTTGATTTGACACAGTATCAGAAGGTCTCCCAGGCAGGCTATTGTGATAATTACAGACTTTCATAACCAAAAAGGATTTTTTGAATATAAAGATCTATTTCCTAGATGGCATGAAATTCTATTTTTTAAAGTTGCTTAGTTATCTTTGTGTTCAAATAAATGTTTAAAATAAACTGATGTCTCAGGGAGAGGAAATGTAATTCATGGAAAGTACTTTTAAGCGTCACTTCAGACATTCTGCTTGGTAATTTGTGAACCTCAGAATAAAAGTAAATTTTATTATGGGAATTAGAATAGCTGTGCTAATTTCCTCAACATGCCTTGCAACTATGACTTAGTTTAGAATTTGTAACTCTAAGTGAGAAGTAAAGACAATTTTATTTTCATTCTCATAAAAAGCTAACATTATTCTGTCATTTGCATATTCATCATTCACTAATGTATTTATTCAGCACTTGTTTACTGAGCTCCAACTATGTACCCAGTGAGGTTCTAGGCAGTAGGGATACAATGATTGAGTATGACAGATCTACAATTGCTGCCATCCCCATGTGCCCAGTCTAACAGTGGAAATAATAATGAAACAACCAAGTGTAACAAAATGAGATGACAGTATACACATGAGGGGCACCTAGCAGTCTTGGATTGGTGGGTGGGGTAGGAAAGGCAAATATTAGAAGGAAAAGGTAACCAAAGGAAATGAAATCTAGACTGAGACCTCAGTGAAAAGACCATGAAATTTTCCAGACGGAACAATAAAAGGCTCAGAAGTGAGACAGCACAGTAGTACATTTGAGGGCCTGAAAGAAATGAAGTTGGTTAGAGTACACATTCTAGGGAAGAAGTGACTGGAACTGGAGCTGGAGAGATAAACAGAGACACATTCTGAAAGGCCTTTAAACCATGTTTAATAAGTAGAGGTTGGGGAGACTTGACTTCTCTTGTTTTGGGATCAGTGTACAGGTAGAAGATGCCAGAGAAGGATGTATTTGTTGAAACTCAAGACCACCTGATAGTTTCATTGACTGAAGCTTCTCTGATTCATTAATTTATTTGAAAATCTCTATCTAACACTAGTATGTGCCAGGAACTTTACTAGGCTAGGCAATAGTTTAACATTCTCTGTGGTATTACTAGGCCAGACTAGTTTACGATGTATTTTTCTTCCCTCCTACTAATTGGACTCTAGACACTTCGATTACATGAAGTTCTTAAGCATTTATCTCCAGTGTACTGCATGTATTGCTTGAATGCTTGGAATTTAACCAAAAGCTCTACAGGTTGAGTACTGCTTATCCGAAATGCTTGAGACCAGAAGTGTTTTGAATTCTTAATTTTTTTCAGATTTTGGAGTATTTGCATATATATAATGAGATATCTTGGGGATTGGGAACAACTCAAAACACATATGTTTCATATGTACCTTGTACACATAGATGGAAGTTAATTTTATATAATATTTTTAGTAATTTTGTGTATAAAATGAAGTTTTGACTGTGACCCATAAGGTCAGGTATGAAATGATTCTAGTATGGCATCATTTAGGCACTCAAAAATTTTCAGATTTTGGAGCATTTAGGACTTTGGATTTTCAGATTGGGGGTGCTCAACCTGTAGTATGCTTCATACTGGTTTAGCTATATAAGTACCAGCTGAGTTGAATTAATAGTCTGAAAAATTCATCGTAAGTTAATTAGTGACAATACTACTTTGCTCCCTGAATCATCCAACTTTATGTACACTGCTTTGATGAAAATTCTTTTTTTTTTTTCAGTTATTTTGAGAACAAAGAATAGAAATTTTACTATTTCTGGATCTTAGTAGCTAGTAAAGAGCAAAATCTGTAAAGCTGTCATGACTTAGAGAAGTTTTGGGCATGTAAATGTAGTGTGGTGGAGATTGTTGAAATTATTGATGTATATCATGTGTGTGTGTTTTTCAGATTAGTCCACCATTTTCAATTGGTTTAAAAGAAGGCCACCAACTCATAAAAACGTTGCCTAGTCACAAGATTTCACAAGTCCTTCTTACTATTATAAATGGAATCTATGTAAGAATGAGCATCAGTAGCCTGAAGACATATGTTATAATACCTAAGAGTCTCATGGGTACCCTAAACAAAAAGATTTCTCAGATTTCCCTAAAGTAACTTGGATCCTTTGGATAAAGAGAAAGTTGAATAGCTCTAAGAATCATCTAGGAACAATGCCTGGGATGGATATTATTCATTTACATGTTCTGAGTATGGTCTTTGGATATCTATTTTCTGCCTTATCCTCTTTAGGCCTTTCCCCTCACATGTCTGGTTATGTTTGGACTACGACTGATGTCAAACTGAAAATGTGACTAGCAGCCAAACTCATGCAGAGTGTTTCTTATTTTGTTAAATACCAATATCATGGGTTATATTTTTGGGGCCTTTATTAAGTGTGTTACCATATTGTTGACTTCTTTTGGACATGGTCTGATTTTGTTAAATGTCTGAGTATATGTACTTCTATAACTTTGTATTAATCACACATGGTCCACATATACAAACCAGTGAATGAAAACAAACATGCTTTGAATATTTGAAAAATGTTCATGTTTAATATACCGACAAGACTATTTGTGGGAGTAAACTAAGTAAATGAATGCATTAACAACTCAGTAGATTATTTTAGGTTACTTAAATAGTAGTTGACCAAAACTATAGGAAGACCTTTATAGTTTTGTGGTTAAGCAATGAACTCTTTATATATTTGTGTGTGTGTGTGTGTGTACAAATTTGCAAATTATTTTGCAAAATTTTATATATATTTGTATATAACATTTATGTATGTTATGTATATACATATGTATATATATATAACATTTTGCTAAGTAGTTTTATAATTTGCTTTTTGTCTTTTAATGCCAATATACTAATGGAATCCCATCACACATACAAATTACAGGATTTTACATTTGGAATGTAAAACACAAAAACACAAAATTTGTACTATGTCATCACATAGTAGATGAGTCAGCTAAGACCCAGAACAGGACAAAGAACAGCTGCTTTCCTAGAGGACTCTACCATCTACTGCTAATGTGGAAACTTGATAAGTTTTATTTGTTTAGGAAATGTATAGTAAATGTAGTATCATAAGGGGGAAAATACACAGAAACAAACAAACCTAGTCCAACAGACATTTCCCAAGAATCTTGGATTCATTAAATAGTTCATACAATGATGGAGTTTGGTTCTTTATCAAACTGACTATGCCCATGAAACTTGATCATTTCTCTGTGAGCCCACTTCAGAGACAAGAAAGTTAAAATGAAAATTACAGAAAAAAAAAAAGATGAAGTCTTCCATATATGCTACTATGGCAGATTTTTAAAAATTCTATTTCCCTTCTCTCTCTTTGGCCATCTAACTAAAAATGCCTGTATTTTATTTTACTTTTTCCAACTGCTAAAAGAATCGAGTCCATAAGGAAAAAGTGAATTCCTCAGTCACTGGGAGATAGTACTTTTGATTATTTCCTTTTAAAAAGTATTTACTGTCAATTTCATGTATCACATGGGTACACTAGAGATAAAGATGAAGACCTGCTGCTTGCTCAGATATTTACTTTCATAAAAGGTAGGCCTTATAGAGGTATAATGAAGTCACAATTAATGTATCAAAAGTACAGAGATGGGGGGAAAATTCATTCCCCTTTAGAGATGATGGGAAACTTCATGGAGCAAATATTGATTTAATTAGGCTTTGTTTATACTTAAGAATGACAGGTGGAGACTGGGAAGGCATTTCAGACATATACAGGTCTTTCCAGGGAATGGAGAATAACTTGGTATGGCTGGAACTTTGGAGATATTGGGGTAGTGGGATCCATATTACTAAAAAAGGAAATTGAAGCTGAATAATGAGGGCCTTGCATGCCTTGTAAGAAACTATTTCTGTTTTTCAGTTAGCTATTAGTTTTAGTTGCAACTAGACAAAGAAAGGAATCTATTTCAGTCATTGATCTCTACCACTCCATTAGTCATCAGCTTTCATACATAGGTACATTTAAGTAAGGTATGGCTCAACTGATTTGTCATAATCCCCTAGGATCACCTGTCTAAAGGATGATGTTTGATGTGTTCAGGTTTTCCTGCCTCACACCAGGAATGGACTTGTTAACATGTTTATTTCCATTTTTCTCCACTGAGGTCACTGGGGAAGTTTATGAGTCTGCTGAATTGCTAAATGAACAGTGCTGGTTGTTGTACTCGTCATTAGTTATTTTTAAAAGAAAAGTACCTGTTGGGTTGTTTCTATGCATCTGAGTGAGGCTGATTACCTTGGGCAAGTGAGACATGCTTCCACTCACATTGAACTTTCTACTTAAGACAGCATAATTCAGATGCACTATCCTTCAATGACTGTAATCCTAAGTAAGCAGTTTTCTAGTCTCACTGATATGTATCCTGACAGTTATATGTTGAAATATAAATTTGAAAGGTAAATAGCCTCCTTAGTCAAACTCTAAGTCACATTAGGATACATCCTGGAGAGCTCAGACATCATTTAATCTTGCACAATGGTCTTCAACCTTGTTTACACATTAGAATCACTGGAAAATGTTTTAAAATGTCTGTGCCATGGACACATTAAAATCAGAATCACTGTGGGGCAGGGAGGGAAAGATCCAAATATCAGTAGCTTTTAAAACTTCCCAGGTAATTCCAATGTGCAGCCAAGGACTAAAAGGATCCCAGACAGGTGGAATTTATATCATCTCTTGAGGCTCATTTATTTTAGGGTGGTCCTCAGAATGTAGCCTCAGATCAGTAGCACCAGCATCACCCAGGAACTTGTTATAAATGCATATTTTTGAGCCCCAGATCTACTTAATCAGAAATTCTGGGGGTGACGCCCAGCGATTGTTAACAAGTCCTTCATGTGATTCTGATCACACTAAAGTTTGAAAACCACTGACCTAGTACGGTAGGAAAGGATTTGAAAAGGACCAAATAATATTTTAGGGTCATATCATGTTATAAAATTATATACATGTGATTTTAAGCCAAAGTAAAATCTATTTAGATGTATTTTAACAACATTGTAAATATAAACACAGTGAATGTTCTAAATAGTTTTTTCTCAGAGATTGGTACACATATAATCTGCATTAGAATCACCCAGTTAAAATGTATGCCTCCTGGATATCCACCTCAAATTTTTGAATCATAATCTGAATTAGCAATTCAGCAAACTCATAAATTTCCCCAGGGACCTTAGTGGAGAAAAGTGGAAACAAACATGTTACTAAGTCCATTCCTGGTGTGAGAGGCCCAGAATTTTCATTTATCACAAGTTCCTCAGGTGAGTCTAACATTTGGGAACTATCCATCTAAATGAATAATATAAGAACGTTTTATAGGCCTCATTAAAATATATGGTTTAGTTACTTATCCATATCAGTTGAAATTTCTGCAGTGATTCAGTTGATTTGTTTGTAGAGTTAGTGACAGTTGTTAAGTATTCTATTAAAACCTTGTTTCATAAGAGCTGTGCTCTGGACTGAGTACGACCACAGAATGTTCATTTTCAAAATTATTAACAAAGGATAAATACCATCTTAATACAAGTGAAATTTGTGTTCCATTATAAGTAGTCTAATTTTATACTTGTTGGCTTAAACTTTATAAAAAGATCTTACATTAAGATGCTCCTCATGCTAGTTGATAAAGGTAAAAAACATCTTATTAGTAATAAATAGAAAATGTACCAATTACTACTAGTACATCAGGAATTTAATAAAAAGGAATTAATGGCTTATAGGCAGCTCCGTAATCACTTTTTGCAGAACTGCGTTTTGCAAATATATCATTTGAACAGTCCCTGGGTTAGAATAAAAAACAGAATTAGGGTCTATATTAGCAAAATTAGGTAATGAAGTATTATTTTCAGCAGGCTTATCTCTTTTCAAAATTATTTCTATAATTTTCATTTTGGAGGTATATACAGCCAATTATGAAGAATGTTCAACAAAATCTATTAAAAGTTTGGTTATACTAACAATGTCACAAAACATTTTTGCTTAGATAGCTCATCAATACAAATGAACACTTTAATTTGTAGTGATTGGATATTGTGCTCACAGCTACTACTAACCCAAATGCTCAATGTTGACATCTATAGACCATTGCTATTTTAAAAGCCAAAGAATCATGAACCAAGCACCAGTGATTTAAGTATCATATTCAAATGGCTTTCACATATAACCATTAATTTAAACAAATAACTGTTTCTATTAATTTATAATCACTAGCGTTAAGCAACTGTAATTTACATTATTTTTGTGGAAATTTCTATTACTTTGTAGGAAATTGCATATATGGTAATTTAACATAATATATGATAATAATACCACCTATACTAGTTGATATTTATTGAATGTTTCCTATGTTCCAGGTACTGTTTTCTGTGCTTTACATGAACCTTTTACATTAATCTTGAGAAGATCGTGAGGTAGTTTTCACAGATAAAGCAACTAAGGCATAGAATGATTAAGAAGTGTGCCCAAGTCACATAGTAGGTAGCAAAACTGGAACTTCACTTCAGAGCCTTTGCTGTTAACCACTATGAATATTAAAACCTACTATTTAAAATAATAGTTCAAGTATTAATCTTGCATAGACTTTGTTTTGGATTTTATATGATTGTAAGTGTCTAGTTTTTCCCAAATGCTTTTTTCTTTCCCTAGGAAAGCACTTCTTCATTTTATCATACTATGCGTGGCTGGCGTTGTTCAAGCACAAGAACAAGGTAAGAAAATTACCTTTTAATTTATTTGCTTACTTAAAAATTCTACTTCCAGACAGTAAAAGTGCATAACTTTTAACTCATCATAACCTTAAATTCAACATTAAACAATAACAAAAATTCCATCCAGTACCATGAGAATGTAAGGTTAAAGAAATCAATTTTGGGGGAAAATATGACCTTTAAGAAATTACTCATATCTTCCGTCTGTGAAATTGCTTACATTTTTAAGCAAACTCTATAAAAGAGAAGTTTTGTACAATAAAAAGGCTTTGCTTGTGACTTCATTTTAAGTGGGAGTTCTTGGGGGTGGCAAACTGACTGAATTACCTTTGCACTTCTTGATACAACAAAAGCGTATAATAAATGTTCCATCTAGATTTGTATCATTAAGAAACCAAATGGAATTTGTATACTAGTGGGCTTAGGATTTTATTTAATTCAAATGGGAATGTTTAGAATATAAACCTAAACCTGTTTTGTTTGTGCCTACTAGCTAATTACTCTGGTAGTATGATGATAGAGTTTCAGGAGTCTATGTATACCCTAATTCATTCATTTAAACATAATTAAAGTATTTTCTATTTCCTGTGTAATATCCTATTGCCAATGATTAAAAATGTAAATAAGATAATATCTCTAGCATCAAAATGAAAAAAAATGCCTTTGTCAAAGGTAAAAAAAAATATATCAAAATCAAAGAGAAAAATCCTAGAACTGTGCTGGACCTACAGATAATATTACCAAGGCCTCAGTTTTTTGTTTTTGTTTTCTCCTCTACCTTAAAGGTAGCAAAGGGCTCCTCTGCACAGGGCTGCCAAAGCATTAGTTCTGACAGAACCAAGTTTTCAGTTCAGTGATCAGTTTGATGAACCCCTTGTCAGTTTGATCAATTGATCAAATAACAGAAAAAGACAAGTAAACCAATTATGAATGAAATATGTGCAAGGTAGAAAGAAGGCAAAAAGGAAGAGTGGTACTCTGGTTGACCAAATTGACAAGTAGATAGAGATAAATATTCTCTCAAATATCACATAGATGAATTAAAATATTTCCTGGAAGACATTTTCTAAATCTCTATTATGGGAAATGGTAATGATTAGATTAAGCCACATGTCACATGTAACTTCATGAAAAACTATTCTTGACCAAGTCATTTATGTTTCTTCATTTCACTTGAAGTAGCCATAAAGAGGAGAAAAACTCTCTCTCAATTTATTGTTATTATCACTGTTACTGTTTCTGAGAACTTACTCTGAACTACTAGTCACTGTGCTAGTAGAATATGCATTTTCTTCACTACTGCCTCATCACAGGGTTTTGTAATTATGGCCATGATAGAATTGCTGAAACTAAGATTAAGGAGAATAGGTAACCACCTCCAAGTAACAGCCTAATGAATGGAAGAACTAAGATTTGAACTCATATTTTGATTGCAAAGTCTACAAATTCCTTAAAATTGAGGCTCCTAGAGCCACAGAGAAGATAAGGAAAAAAAGAATAACAATTACTAATTAAGAATGTGTTTTGTATCATGTCCTTTGCTGGTACTTTACATATACTATTCTACTCATCATAATGAACCTGCAGAGTAGGTATTATAGATTAAGAAACTGAGGCTCAAAGAAGGGGCTCACCTACAGCTTAGACTTGAATCTAGGTCTGTCCATCTCTGAAGACAAAACTCTTTCCCTTAAACATCGTCTAGCTTCACAGTTGTCAGCCACTGGCATTATGAGTTTAATAATTCACCAAATGTATTATTATCAAAATATTAGAAACCCATGCAAAGAAAGACATAGGGAAAATTAAATATTGATGAACAGATTTTTTTAAAAATCTAAAACCAACAAAAGGAGTAAATGAAAGAAAATATATTTCTTTCACTTTTAAGATCTCATTTATAGAATATAAAATATATTCTTTTCTTTCAGGGCAAGCATCACAATTTTCAATCTTATACACCTAAAATTTTATTGCCGATTCTTAGCAAAAAGAAAAATCCTTTAGAAAACCTCTCAGACTTTGGAAAACTGGATATTTTTTAGCACAAAAAAGAAATGAAAAAAGTATATTATCAGAAACTTAGAAACACTTTTTTCCTAAAAGAAATTTTCTGATTAAATTGGCATGATGCAAGAGACTGGAAAACTATTATCAGAAAAATTGTGTTTTTATAATGATCACAGATATCATTTATATTAATACTGCTGAATATGTTTACTTGAGTGAGGTATTATCCTAAGTTAGACTTTTCAGAAATAAATATTTATGTGCTTATGAGATGTTTCAAAACTTAAGTATATCAAAGAATTACAAGTGCTGTACAAAGTTTAAATGTTAACTTATATGAGAAAACATATAGCAAAAAGCAGAATCCTTTCCCCTTACCCACTCCTGATATCCTCTGCCCAAACTCTTTTAGCACCTTCTTTTGGTTTTTACATCTATATTTAATACTATAATATGTTTAAATGTTATGTTGACTTCCTATTATTAATGATGAGGATTTAACATTTCTATACTATTCTCTATGTCTTCTTTCACTCTTTCTATTCTCTCAATGTAGTTTTATCAAATTTTTGGTTAAATTAATAATCACAGTGTAGCTTATTATGACCATGTGCATTTTTTTAATCAGTGAGCCATGTACATTTATGTTTTTCTTATAACTTACGAGAATGCCTCATTTTTTGTTTGCTTAATGTTCTATGTCACTATCAGTAAATCTCATATATTTTGAAATATATGCCCCCCCAAAACACACCAAATACTCTAGAAATTTGACTTTTTTCTTGGCGATTTTCTTTTGCATGCTAAAATTCTGCTCTGCTATCGACCAGTAGTTCTGTAAGCTTCCAGTAGAGCTGATATCTGTGTTAGATGGAGTTTCTTGGAACTCTTGTTTCATTTTTCATAGTCTATTTCTTTATTTGGGTGGAGCGTATCCTCCAGTTGCATCCTGAGAATATGCACTTGGGTGGTGCATGTTTTAGAACATTCCATTTCTGAGAATGTGTTTATTCTCAGTCTTACACTTACAGGTAGTTCAGGTGAGTATAAAACTTTAGGCTGTAAATATTTTTCTCTCAGAATTTAAAGGTTTTCATCTTTTGCCTTAATCTGGGTTGCAGACTTGTTAAATCTGATGTTATATTAATTATTGATCCTTTGTATGTGACCTTTTAATTTCCCTTTTAATCTTTTAAGATCATCTGTTTACCTTCAGTGATTTGGAATGTCACAGGAATCTGTCGTGGAACAGGTCTTTTACAATTCATTGTGCTGGGCACTTAGTAGGCCTTTTCAGTGTGGAAGCATCCTTAATTTTCTGGGAACTTTCCTGTGTTTTTCTTTTCCTGATATATTTAGTTTCTCTTTCTTTGTTAAATTTTAAATATCAAATCTTCAGTACTGAGCTCTTTATTTTCTTATTTTTAGACCCTATTTTCCATCTTTGCTTTATGTACTACTTTATATGAGAGTTTTCATCACTTACTATTCCAAATATTTTAATTTTTTATTTTTCTGTGTTTACATTTTTAAGTGCTTTTTCACTGAGACTGGTCCTTCTTCTTTTTTTAAAACATCCTGTTCTTGTTTCTTTGATGCAATGTCTACTCTTATCTCTCTAAGGATAAGAATGATGATTATTTCCACTTTTTCTTCTGCTCTCTGCATTGTCTGTGTTCTGAATTGTATATTGGTCTGTCTTTCATGTTGGAGAGGTTCTTTATAAGTATACTGCATTTCTGTTATCATCTAAAAGTAAGACACTGACTGGGTGTGGGGCTCATGCCTGTAATTCCAGCACGTTGGGAGGCCAAGGCAGGCAGATTACCTGAGGTAAGGAGTTTGACCCCAGCCTGGCCAACATGGTGAAACCCCATCTCTACTAAAAAAATACAAAAAAAATTAGCCAGGTGCTGTGGCACATGCCTGTAATCCCATCTACTTGGGAGACTGAGGCAGGAGAATTGCTTAAGCTGGGTAGACAGAGGTTGCAGTGAGCTGAGATGGCACCACTGCACTTCAGCCTGGCTGACAGAGTGAGACTCTGTCTCAATAAAAAAAAAAAGACACTAAAAATATGTCTGACAACTGTTGGCATGGGTAGACTAGTTAACTGAGATGTTTCTCAAAGAGGATGATCAAGCAGAGACCTGTCTGACTATTTTGTTAGGCTACACATGTCTGAGGCTGCAGAACTTCTCTAGAGAAGGATCCTCCAATGTCCTACTTGTAGAATGTAATCCTGGTTGCCACTGTTATTACAGTTAAGTGATACAGAGGTTCTTGGGTTTGTGGAGGGGAGGCTTGTCTCACAATTTTGTATGTCAGTTTTAGCCGAATCCTTTCTCCATATGGTGCTTCCCTTCCATTTTCCTCTATGATTGACTCAATGCTTCTGTGTCATTAACCTTTGGTCTCCTTTAGTCTGGAAGCTTTCTTGAACAAACTTCCAATCCTCCACCTTCACATATCCCCAACCCCCAATTTGAAGCCTCAATGCTGAATTCATTGATTTGTTACCTTCAATTCTCGAGCCTTTTCAGGACTTTGCAATATGAATCAGCCTGCCTGTTATTAGCCTTTGCCTCTGTAAGCCCTTAGGTTCAGTTTTTTCAGCTCTGGAGTTTTTTCATGTGCTTTTCATTTTCTAAAAATTTGTTGATCTTTTTGTCTGCTGTTGTCTCTTCTACTCATTAACTTTGTCTATGTAGTTTTAAACCACATTTCCTTATTTCCATTTTAGTAAGATTTTAAGAATGAGAAGAAATAAGCATTTATATGATCTGTCATGGTTTCAGTTAATTCCCTTAGATTTTAACACAGCTAAGAAAAAATATTTTAAGTATATTTAATTAATGTAAATTGTATATATTTTTATGTCCAAGTTTTAGATGTAATCCAATGAATAAATGATTCTATCTCAAGAAAAAGTAATTATGTAAGCTTGAGTTTTCTGAGGATTTGACAGATGTAGACACCTTTTCTTGCCTGATATGTGTATTTTCCTTATTATTTTTCCTGTGTTGGTGGGCTGGCTGCTAGTGAGATATTGGCATAGCTACCATACTTCTCTATGATGAGTTGCACCGTACATAATGTGTAACTAATTCTTAACATGCACATCTTTCTCAGGTTCATGATCTCTAGGTGTGAAAACCACATGTGTAAAAATCTATGTGTAGAACACTCATCTCAAAGAATTTCCTGTGGAAATTAATCTGAAATGTGTTTATTGTTAACAGAAGCAGTTCATTGTAGCTGCAGTAACTTCAAGTCCTTTCTGCCAAACACTTGTATGGGCACTTAGCCAAAACTTTTATACATAGCTTAGAGCTTCATTTTTCACTTTATAAATAAACTTGCATTTATCTCTTTATACAGAATAGTTGTGCTATTTAAACTAAGAATACTTTAAAGAAATGATTCCCACCTTTAACATACCCAGTGTGACAGTGGTATTTAAACACAGGTGTTCTGGAGCCAGCAGCCTGGAGTTAAGTCCAGCTTCCACCATTTATTAGCTAACTGACCTTGAGCAAGTTTCTTAAATACTCTAAGCCTTGTTTTTAACAACTCTAAAGTAAAAATAATAATACTTACTAGAAAGGGCTGTTGTGTGGATAAAATAACACATGTAGAGTGCCCAGCACAGTGCCTGCTACCTAAGGATACAATAACTTTGAGTAGAAAGAGGGAATATTCCAGAACGTTTTATTTCCCGTATCCTCATACTATTGAAAAATAAAATAAAATGGTTTATTTTAAACAATTTCCTTTAGTTCCTTAGCTCAGTGAACTGGAGCTAGGAAGCTGTATTCGAGTCTTGATTCTGATATTGACGATGTGGCTGAGACTATAAAAAATAATACAAAGTGGATATTGGGCAATTATCTAGTTCATTTAGTCAGTTTGGGTACATTGGCAAGAAAAAGAAAAATATGTTGATGTCTGTATAATCTTTCTCCTTTGCAAATTTGGTGATTTTATTTTAAACAATCATATTTGTTCTTTCCTACAAACTGGAAAGAATATAGCTTTGGGGACTTAGCTGATCAAGACATATGAAAATTTAAAATGGGTAGAATTCATTAAATTTAAGTGCTATGTTATATTAATTTAGTTATTTAATAGTTAATAGTTAATTCTATAACTTGTTATAATTTATAAAGTGATATATTACTCTTTTAATCTAAAAATTTATAACTTTCTTTTAAATCTTTTAAGCTACCAATTACTAAGAAATGTAAATATCTCTCCATTTTGAGGGGTAAACATAATAATACTATTCTTGTTCTTCCAATTTGTGATAGAATTTCATTGAATATTGAGATATAGTGGTTCTCTGGTTCTCTGTACTTGTAAAATGAGTATAATCATTGGATCTCCCATATCTATTTCTTTAGGCATATACTGTATTCCCCACAACAGAGTCAATTGATATAGCCACTGAGTTTAGTGTCAAAGACTTGGCTGTGACTCACAGTTTTATCCTCTACGAAGACTTAATTTCTCCTTTCTCCATCCCTCTTTCTTCATTGACTTCCCCTCTCTCCTCCTTCTCCCACCCCCCTTTCTCTTCCCTCTTCTGTCTTTTATTCCAACTTGTGATAGCAATATCAGTACTGCTTACTCTAAAGTTTCAAATGAAAGGCAAGTAAGTTTGGGCTATCTGTGTTCATGTAAAATGTCAGCCTTGTAAGCTTAGAAGACTGATTTTATTAGGATACTGAGAGAGGATCTATTTCTCATTAGTGTTTAACAAAACAACAACAAACAAAAATTGCACTGATGCCTTAAAGGGCAGGTAACACTTGAACTGAGCCTTGTAAGATGAATAAAGGTTGGCATGAAGGCATATACTTAGCAGGACTTTGAAAGGATGAAATAAAACAACAGACAAGCTTTGTTATGGCAAGAAATTCAAGGAAGAGTAAATACAGAGAGTGGAGAATGCTGTGAAGTGGGCAGATATATCGGTGAAGAAAAAAATCAGTAAGGGATATGTATTAAATCTGTTTTCATGCTGCTGATAAAGACATACTCAAGACGGGCAATTTGCAAAGGAAACAGGTTTAATGAACTTACGGTTCCACATGGCTGGGGAGGCCTCACAATCATGGTGGAAGGCCAGGAGGAGCAAGTCACATCTTACATGGATGGCAGCAGGCAAAGAGAGAACCTGTGCAGGGAAACTTCCCCTTATAAAACCATCAGATCTCATGAGACCCATTCATTATTGCAAGAACATCATGGGAAAGACCTGCTCCCATGATTCAATCACCTCCCACCAGGTCTCTCCCACAATATGTGGGAATTCAAGATGAAATTTGGCTGGGAACACAGCCAAACCATTTCAGGGTAGTATAAAGTTAGAGAGCTGTCCCAAGACCATCCTTACTTCTGAAACTAGCTTCAAGTTAAGGGGTCCCCAAGACTACTCTCAGCCTCAGTAATACTCTAGGAGGACTTACAGAACTTACTGAGATTTGTTAGTATTCACTGAAGTGTTATATTCACAGTTAAAATATAGATTAAAATCAATACAAGGAAGGAACTAAGGGTTTAGAGCATCCTGAGAAGAAAAAACAGTAAGTACAAATGCCATGAGTTTAAAATTACTTTAGTGGGTTTAAGGATTAAGAAAAATACTAGTTTGCCTGGAGCAAAGTTAGGTAAGATGAAATGATAGGAGATGTGATCAGAGAGATAAGAAGGGAATAAATGGCATAGGTGTCTTATACCATGGAAAGCCATTGGAGGATTTTGGTTAGAAGAGTGGCATAATCTACTTTACACTATGAAAAGATAATTCTGGCTGCTTGTGTGGTTGTGAGGCTCTTTACTGAGAAAAGCACTAAAGTAAGAAAAATGAGGTTTGGAGAAAATACATTGAAGTGGAAATGCTTTTGAAACATCTAATTTCTATTGGATAAATTCAATAGACAATTGGATATGTAAGCCCAGAAGAGAGGTTTACGAGTCAGCATATGTGGTTGTTGCAGCCATGGTTTAGATGAAGTCATTAGGCCTGGTATTTAGAGTAAAAAGAACAAGGCGTTGTCTTGGTGACACCACCATTTATTTTACACTTAAGAAGCAAACAAAGGAAGGAGATACAGTCAGTTCTGCTGTTAGGTAACACGTACCTTTCCTGAATTTCACCATGTTAAGAAATTAGCTTTAGAGGACTGCCTGCATGCAAATTCAGCCTCTGCACTTCCTAGTTGGGTGACCTTGGGCAAATAATTTAACTTTTCTGTGACTTACTTTTCATAATTCTCAGATGGTGATAACAATAGTGCCTACTTCATACAGCTATGGTGAGAATTATGTGACTTAAAACATTAAAGTTCTTAGAATAGTGCTTGGTACATGGAAATTTAATAAATGCTGCTGTAATTATTATTATTAAAAAATGTAAAGCACCTAATATAGTGCTGGGTTGATCATCAATATTCTTTAAATGGTAACTGATTTTCTAAGTAGCATGAACTGGATTGAATTTGTATATAGGGCCACTCACCAAGCAAGCAGTTTACTTCAGGCGACGTAGTTATTTCATGTTGTAAACATTGGTAAGGAATATCTAAATTCAACCCCAAATTGTAATTTGGTGATACCCAGGTCCAAATATAAATTAAATGTTCAAGAGTCTGACTTCTGAGTGAAAGCCTTTTTTCTTCTCTTCCCCACCCCTATTTTTTTTTTTTTTTTCGTCTACAGTTCTCCCCAGCTCAACTCACATGGGACTTTACCCTTAAATGTTTTCTAGTCTCTCCTCTTAACATCTTGCTCAAACACATTTGCCAAATGTATTCATACTCAGGTCTGAAAGCTTAAAATTAGGATGACAATTTGATGATTTCACTTCAGGTACCAATTTTGGTGGCTATCTAGACAGTATTCCTCACTGAGATTTCTGCTGGGCAAAAGTGATTCTGCCATGAATAATTAGTGACATTTGCCAAGGGATATGTAGAGGGGTGTAGGGAATATAATGGCTGAGAGGTCGTGTGGTGGTGCAGTCAGAGGATCTGAAGTCATGTTGATTGGGCTCAAAAGCAGCTCAACCATTTATCAGCTGCGTGATCTTGACTAAGTTTTTTAATCTCTCTGTGCCTCAGAGATTTTTCATTTGTGAAATGGGTGTAGACTTTAAACATAAACTTGAAACCAAGAGATATTATCTTCCCACTTCTGTTCTTGGATGTCATACAGAAGAAAAAAAATGAATGAAATAAATTTAAAAACCATTTTCAGTAAAACTAGGGGACTAATATAATCTGTAAGCCCCCAAAATATGCTGAGAAAAGCAGGTGCCACATGGAATAAAGTCAATAGTGAGACTTCAGAAAGCACCAGCAAAAGCAGACTTTCTGAAAGTGAAAAGCACACCCCAAAATACACCTTTAGCCCTTATCCACAAGTGCTATAAGGTCTGGAGAAGGCAGAAACTGCCAAGTGGCCAGCATACTAAAGAAGCACAGATAATAGCCAAAATGGATCAGTGGGGACAGATCTCAGAAAGTGCAAAAATCTAACTGAGATGGATTCATTTTGAAGCATATACCAATGTGAGTGGATACGGAGGAAGGAGAATGAAGGGTTATACACAGAGCTGACTGAAGAAGTCCTCCAGGACTAGATTTGGTTCAGAGAAGAAGGTGGGGCTAGAAGCTGTTTAAAATGAAACTGGTAATACCAGAGCAGAGCCTTTGGGTTTTGAGACATGGAAGTCACGTCCTATCCTCTTCTTGAACCAGCATCTTTCTATAAGTTGCTAGGCTAGGAATTAATGAGTAAAAGGAGTTGGTACAGCACAAGTAGAAATATATAATAAGGAAACATGTAAAGAAAATGAGAATGTACACACACAAAAATGTTGCTATTAAATAGAGAAATATTCTGACCAAATATGCCCCCCTTATCATCTATACAAAAAAAGATACTAAGGCAGAAATTAAAAACTCAGGGAAAAGTAAAAGAAGGCAAGATATTAAAAGAATATGAATTGTGAGCTTGTAGAAGTCAGAAGAGTCACAGAAAAATTACCTCACAAATCAAGACGGAATTGGAAGGAGCACAAAGGGAAATTATACTTTGTAGGAAATAGTAAAGAGAAATAACAAAATCAAACAAACAAAAGTGAATTTAAAGAACATAATGAAAAGCATTACAGAGAAATTATACATATAGAAGACAATGATTCAATATACTCATAATAGGAATTTTTGAAGAAGAAAACCAAAACTATGAAATAGAACCAATATTCAAAGATACAATTCATTAAAAGTTTGCTGAAGTAAATTTAAAAAGATTTGAATCTATGCAATGAATGGGCATACTATTCACCTGGAAACATTTATCAAGAATGGTCAATATGGAGCCATATTCTGATAAAATGACTGCATTTCAAAGATAAAGAACAACTCTTTGGAGAATGTTGGTAAAAATATGAAGTCACTTGTAAGGAGAAAAAAATTTAGCTGCCTTCAGATTTAGAGAGACCACTTGAGAACCATGGAGCTACAGCTGAAAGATATTCAAGGAAATAGAGTATCATATCATGAAATAATTTTATATCCCATGAAATTTAAGGTACAACACTACAAACAATCAATTCTGAAAAGTCCAACACTCAGGAAATAGTCCCATAAACCCTTCTTGAGGAAACTAATAAAGGATAAACTTCAGCCAAAGAGAAGTGACTTGGGAAACTACTGCAAAAGGCTGGCTCTATTTGTCAAAAGAAAATGTGGGGAAAATGAACATAAATGTCATATAAATTAACAGTGTAGGAATGGTACAATTACCAAAAAAATAGTAGGAGAAGAGAAGAAAAAGATGGAGAGTAGATTAATTTTGCTGATTGCCTTATCTGATGAAGCTGGTAATTAAATATTATGCAAAGTTGGTGAAATAAATGAAAGAAATATAAGGCTATTTAACAATGAAAAGGTAAACACTAAGAAAGATACTCCTGTTGACTAATATTAGAGGGTATGGGAAAGGGCTAAGGGAAAGAAAAAATAAAACATTGTTCAAAGGAATATATGCCTAATGAAAGGACTAGGGGCATTATATACATTTAAAATTTTAAAGGAAACCCATAGAATAAAAATACGAAACCCTTCTAAATCTCAAAAGACATACAGAAAGCAAAGCAAATGAAACAAACTACATAGTGAAAGACTTCAAAAATTAAAGTGGTAAAACATAATATAAAATAATATGACAGGTTAAACAAACCATAGTATCAGCAAATGTAGATAGTTTTAGTTTATATATTCAAAGAAAAAAATTTCAGATTGGATCAAAAATAAATACAACCCCTTCGTCGCTACCTAAAACAAAGTGTTGCGAAGTATATGAAAACAAAAACAAAAGCAAAGGTGTATCAGGCAAATGTAAACAAAAAGAAAGTCAGATGAGGGGAGCTTAGTCTTACTGCCAGTTAAGGTAATGCCAAAAAAAAAAAAAAAAAACTAGACATCGAAGGTGTTTTTGTAATTCTGAAAGGTGCCATACTCAATAAAGATGTGAACTGTATGATTATCTATGTATGAAAACCGTGACATCAATATTCATAAACCAAAGACACAAGAGAGAAAGGGCCAAATAAATGCACTTCCGGGAAGAGACTTTACCTCTCAGTCGATGGAAGATTAAATGTATAAAATAAACAAGAATATAGAGGATTTAAATAGCATAAACAATGAGGCACAACTAACTGTTAAGTATTAGATTTTGTACCTTGAAACACTTTTCTGAGAGCTTATGAAATGTTATTGAAAACTGACCACTTATAAAGCTAATTGAGTTTTAGAAAACAAAGTACTGATTAGACACCGTTCTCTGATCATAATACCAGTAAGTTAGATTTTAATAACAAAATCAGAAAACAGAAAAACCCTTCTAACTGAAAATTTAAAACTTTTTTCTTAAACCATGTGGGTCAAAGAGAAAATACAAATAAAAATACTTTTCAGAAAACAACAAAAGTGAAAATACTACATATCAAAATCTATGGGATGCAGCTAAAGCAGCATTCAGAAAAATGTATAGATTAAATGCCTTAATTATCAAGGAAGAAAAGAAAAATAAAGAACTAAATACAAAAATTAGCCAGGTATGATGGGGTGCCCTTGCAGTGCCAGCTTCTCAGGAGGCTGAGGTGGGAGGATCCCTCGAGTCGCAGAGTTCAAGGCCGCAGTGAGCTATAATCATGCTGCTGTACTCCAGCCTGGGCAACAGGTGGAAACCCTGTCTCTAAAATAATAAACTAATAATAAATAAGTTTTGGGTTTAGAGGTTGGCATGTGTGTAGGGGAAGGGGCATGTACTTTACTCAAATTATTGAGGATAATGTCTTACCCTCCGCCTTTCTATTTCTTATTACCCATAATTAGTTGTTGATAGAACATGCTTATTTTGGAAATTACTGCTGCTACAAGGAAGATTTTCTCACATTCAAACATTTATATGAACACATGAATGCATAATAGTAAGATTCTTTCTCTTTCTCTCTCTCTTTTTAATTTACAGGCATAGATATTCTTCATCAACTAGGTCTTGGAGGCAAAGATGTAAGACACTCATCATCAGTGACTGCTGTACCATCATCATCTACACCATTACCTCAGGGGGTCCATTTAACACAATTAGGTGTCATTTTTAAAAATGATGCTTATATTGAGTCTCCTCTCTTGAAAATTTTACCAGTCAACTTAGGGCAGCCGTTTACAATATTAACTGGGTTACAGTCACATCGGGTGAACAATGCATTTCTCTTCAGCATTAGAAATAAAAATAGACTGCAATTAGGAGTACAATTACTACCTAAAAAATTACTAGTACACCTTGGAGGAAAGCAGCCTGTAGTTTTCAACTACAGTGTTCATGATGAGCAATGGCACTCATTTGCCGTTACTGTTAGAAATCAAGTTGTCTCAATGTTTGTTGAATGTGGAAAGAAATATTTTAGCACAGAGACTATTTCAGAAGTTCAGAGCTTTGATTCTAATAGTGTGTTTACCTTAGGAAGTATGAATAATAATTCTGTCCATTTTGAAGGAATAGTATGTCAGTTAGATATTATTCCTTCTGCAGAAGCATCTGCAGACTACTGCAGATATATGAAACAGCAGTGTCACCAAGCAGACAAACACCAACCTGAAACAAGCCTTCCTTGCACAACTCTCATACCAACTAAGATACCAGAACATTCTCCCCTGCCCAAACGATTTGCTGAAAAAGTACTGTCAGAGGATTCATTTACTGAAGACAAAAGCATTCCAAATATCATAAATAATGATTCTGAAACAGTATATAGGAGACAAGAACATCCGATATCAAGATCTCAGTTATCTTCTCTTCAGTCAGGAAATGTCTCTTCTGTGGATCTCCCAAACCTTGGGATTCAGGCCAAAGAAATGATCACTGAGGAAGATACTCAGACAAATTTAAGCCTGTCAGTGACCCCTCATCGCCTCAGTGAGGCAAGAATGAATACCAAGAAGAAATTTAGTTCCCTCCTAAACATATCTGGCAATATTACACAACATGATGATAGAGTAACTGGTCTGTCACTGTTTAAGAAGATGCCATCTACTCTTCCACAAATAAAACAAGATACAATGACTAATCTCAAGAAGGCTATCACAGCAAATCTGCACACTAATGAACTCACAGAAATGCAACAGATTTTAAACACAACCTTGTACAGAGAGACAAATGAGCCATCTGTGGATAATCACCTTGATAAAAGGAAAGAAGGTGAATTTTATCCTGAAGCTACGTATCCCATCGAAAATAGCTATGAAACTGAGCTTTATGATTATTATTATTATGAGGATCTAAATACAATGCTCGAAATGGAGTATCTGAGAGGGCCAAAAGGAGACACTGGACCTCCCGTAAGTTTTTTTTTTTTTTTTTAATTTCTCTTAATATGCTAACTTACAATACAAATTAAAGAGAGTTCTCTGGATCAAACAACACATAACAGATAAAATCCATCACAGAAATTCATCCTAACACAGTAAGACAATTTACGAATTTATGCTAGCTGTAACACATCTGCCAGAATGTAACCCTGGCTCAAATATTGTGCTTTTGTTCTTCAATTGGTAGGCTGAAAGGTTACTTAATTCTGGTAAAGTAGTGAGCAAACTATTTTTCTTGTTCAGTTGAAATTAGGAATTCAACTGCTAAATACAGGTCATCATTCTTTGTATTTTGAAAATCATAGGATGAATTCATAGTCCTGTTAAGGATATAAAAGATATAGTAGATTGAAGAAAAAATATATTAAATATATCCACTAAATATTCTTACAGCAAAATAGCATCTAATGGATTAAAATAGAGTTTAAAACTTACTTTAGATAGAGATTATTGTATAGTGAATCACTGACTGTCCTTAGTGATGTAGTCAATTTATATTTATGGGTTAATTAAAGCTCCCCTTGCCTAACACACACAAAAACACCAGTTATCAATCAATTCAATGGGAGATAAAACAGCCAAGGCACTTGTTTAATATCTTATAAACAAAACTGTGAGATAACAGACTGAATTTTTCAGCTCTGAATTTCTTTTGTTATATAGGTGGGAGTTAGAGATCAACATTTGAAAATTTCTAAAATCATTTAAAAACCACTTAAAGCCATTTAAAATCACAGTGTTGAAAATATTGTTTTTACCTTTCAGATTTGTATACCTAAATTTACCTTTATGTCTTTAGAAATTTTCTTTTTCAAAATTGCAAGTAGACTAAAATATGCCTTATTTAATGAAAATAAAAATTTGACTTTTTGGTTTAGCTCTAGAAATCACAGAATGGGAGAGGATGAAGCCACTTTCTTAGCCTGTGTTTTCTTTGTGGTTGTTCCTAGAAGTGATTTGATAGGTACTGAGCCACTCTTGTTAGAGTAAATATTTAGAAGTTTAAAAATAAAATATGAAGAATATACTATAATAGAGAAATAAGCTGTTTATGACAATTATCAACATATTGGTCATAAAATGGAATCACTGGGGATGTCATATTAAACAAATAGTTATGGAAGCCATTTGCTTTTTTCAGAAAAAGTCACTCTGATCAGATGAGCAATCGATCTCTTCTATAAATTCAAAAATAGTCATTCAGTATTGGCAGGTGAAGCAGAAATATTCAGCAGATATTTACATAGTCTCTGCTATATGCAAGGCAGGCACACAAAGTATGTATAACCCAGTCATTTCTCAGAAAGAGCTTATGTTTCATAATGAGGATAAAGGAGGCACATTTATAACTATTTAATATATCTTGTGGTAAAGTAGGATAAATGCTGAAGAGGCATGTGAATTAAGTGTATGGGCAAGAGATGTTCAAAGTTTAAAAAAATAGTATTTTTTGATGGAGTCTCTATGAACGGTCACTTAAAGCTGAGCTATTCAGAATAAGTTCTTGTGGACAAAGTTAGTTATGACGTGAGCTCTAAGAATGGGTAAGATTTTGGTAAGTAAGAGGACTGGGTGAGTTTTTTGTAACAGCATAATAGCTATCGTTTATTGGGTTCCTTATAGAAGATGCTCTACCACTCTCTTTATGTATATTACCTTAAAAGAACTTTGTAAAGTAGCATCATCCTCATTTTTCAGGTGAAGAAACTGAAGCCCAAAGGAGTTAATTTAGTTGCCCACAATGACATTGTTGGTAAATGATAGAGCCAGGATTTGAATCCAGTTCTTCTTCCACTAAAGCAGACAAAGATCCAAGCTTGATGGTGTCAGCTTGTGGACTTTCTTATCTGACAAATGATCATTCTAACTTTATCTTGCTCTTAAAGGGAAATTTTGCAGGTTTCTAAGCAGAGGTATTAATCAGAAAGTCATTCTGGTAACAGTGCCCAGGATAGGAAGTTTCTGTTACCATCTTAGTGTGAAAGGACTAGAACATTACTTTGGTTGTCAGCAGTGAATATGCAAAAGAAAAGTAGAATTTAAGAGATTCTGAGGGAAGATTTCGTAGAACTAGGAAACTGATGGGACCTAGGGACCAAGGAAAAAGGAAAAGAATAAAAGATGACTATCAAATTTTAAGCTTGTAGATTGAGAGAATAGTGATATCATTATTAGAAACTGTAATTAAGAGGGAAAGTCAATTTTAGAAGAGAAAACTGAAACATTTAAAGAACTGTTTGTAATTAAGCTGTTAGAAGAGTTGGAGAAGCTGAAGCAAAGAACAGATGTCAAGGCTGGGGATATAGAATTGGGAGTATTCCCATCAAGATTATAGTTGAAATTATAGAGTTGGATAAGATTTTCAAAGAGAGGAATGTGGCATAGGGTCACCAGTCAAATCAGGAGGACGTTTGCTTTTCGGTTATAGAAAGAAAAAGCGAAAATGTGATGAGAAGTCAAAGAGATGGGAGAAAAGAATAGTGATATCAAAATATCAAAAAAGCAGTATCAGAAAGCTAAAGAAGAGAGTTTTGAGAAGGAATTGATCAGCAGGGCCAAAAGAGACAGAGAAGTCAAAGAGAATGAGGACTGAGAAAAAGGGGTAATCTGTTGGCTATTTTGATGAGGAAATCATTGTTGAACTTTGAGAATCCAACTTCAGCACGGATAGAAGACTAAAGGTAGATCTTAAAGAGCTAATGAGTGACTGAATGGTGATAAAGCAATGAACTTGTAGGGATTGTTTTATTTCTTCTTGAAGTAGATGTGACTGAAAAGCCTGAAGCCAGCCTGGTTTTTCCTACTTTTAGGTGACAATTTTTTCCTGCCTATATACCCATGCAGTTCTTTATCTTTCAAGTTATTTAAACCTATTAGGTTCTGAATCAGGTTTTTGGGGGGTACTCTTTTGATCTGAAGATCATTTTTTTATTATAGAAAGACCTCCCCTTATAATAATCAAATATTGCTTGGTTTCCTTTTTCTAAATTCTTCAGGCATACCAGTTTGTATATGTTGAATGTCATTTGTGATGACGAATGGTATTTGTTATCTTCTCTACAACCCTGTCATTATGATTGCTCTTTTCCATTTCATTTTGTATAAACTGATTTATTCTATATATTCCTATCCCTTCATTGATTTTTAAGTTATATTTAATCAGTTTTTATTGCTCTGACATGACTTTCATCAAAAAGTTTCTTTTTTGCTCTTTTATATTTTTAAATCTTCCGAAGTCTTCTTGGGGCTTTATTTTTGTAGATTAATGTCATCTTGAAATTCTTTGAATATATAGTGAACTATATAGCTTAACTCTTTCTCTGTTGTATGGAGTAATTCCTCTTCTGGTAAATGATTTTCATCTACTTTAAATTTATTTTCCTGTCCTCCTACTTTTCCCTTCCCCCAATATCTATTTATAAATCCTCTACTGGTTGCTTTCTGGTTGTTATATTCATTTTTAAAATAAAGGTAACTCTGTCTGGGCTATTTGTTTCAGAATGATATAGGGAGAGGCATAGAGAAGTAAGGTGGAATGCTACATACAGTCAAATTTAGATTGCTGCCTAAAACACCATCTTATCATATTTGTTTTGTCTTCTACCCAGAGGCACGTGTCCTCTCACATTCATGCACAATTTGTTGTGAAGCCCTTTGTATCACAGGCTCTCTGAGAAGTGACAGGGTGATCTGTGCTCTTTTTGTATTTCGTCCCCTCTCACCGGAGAGAGTTTTGGTTGTAGATCATAAAATGATATGTTCTTCTTCTTCAGCTCCACCTTTTCTACTCTTGACTCTTTGAGGTTGGGTTTTTACGGGGTCATGAATTGTATTTCCTGTGGCTTGCCCATTCCCTTAAACCGTATTGTTGTAGTAAAAAAAAAAATTCTTGAAGTGGATTTTCAAGACTAATATATGTTGAGGTCTGAGGAGGTTTTTGGTTTTGATTATCTCTCAACACCTTCATTCCAAAGTTCTCAATATTGGGCAGATAATCTTCATATTTTGTGGTTTGTGGCTATGCCCCTTCCTCATTTCACTGAGAATGAAGTTTTCTTCCCTTGGTGCTTTTTGTTGTTTACAGCTGGTTTTGAGGGAGGGAGAGTAGTCTGAAAAATGTTCTCACTCTGACATTTTTATCAAAATTCTTTAGAGATCTTTTAAAAACGTGAATCAGATAACGTTATTTATCAGCTTAAGTCCTTCGGTGGAAGAAGATTATAGCACTTAAACTGAAACTCTTTATCCTGACCTGGGCAGTACGTGATATGGTCCCTGCTTACCTCTGCAACGGTGTCTTGCTCTACTCTTCTCCTTGCTCTATTAGTTTTCTTTTAATTCCTCAAAAAGACTGTGTCTTTTCTTTGTTTGGTTTGGTTTTACTTATGCCCTCATTCATTCATTCCTGTCTTCTGGAATTTTATTTTCTTCTCTTTTCTGGCTTCTATTCATCTTTTAGGTCTAACTGTATACTTCTGCAGAAAAGCGTTCTCTGACATCACTATATAAATTAGGTCCACTATGCTAATCTCTTTCTTGGTTGCCTATTCTTTTCCTCCATATCACTAAGTAAAATTTGTAATTATGTGTTTATCTGTTAATGCGTGTCTTTTTATCTAGACTGGAAACTCCAGGAGGGTGTGATGCTTTATAATGTTTGTTGAGTGAGTGAATGAATAAATTAAAAAAGGAACGTAAGACGCAACATTAACTGACCAGGGTTTATTATCTTTTAGAAGTATTGGTCTATCAGATCGATTTACCTTAATGTATATATTACCCTAGTAATAATAATATGTAACATTTAGTCAGTGATTGCTGTGCCTCATGCATACCTTTAAAAGGTTAATTAGACTACAGTTTACTGGTTAGCTACTATATGCCAGGCACGTGACAGGTGTTTTATATACAATAGCTTTAATTCTTACAATAACCCTAAAAGACAAATGTCTATCATCAATATTTTAAAGATGAGGAAACTAAGGCTTAGAAAGGGTAACTGACTTATCCAAGGTTATTCAGCTAGTAAATGATTGAGGCATGATTTGAATCTACATTGTATAATTGCAAAGCCATTGCTTTTAAAATCAAATTGTACTTTCTCTTAATAACAAATAGAAAGTTAAAGTGGCCTTTTTAGTACTTAACCTTAATTTATAGAAAATAATTTATTCTCCTCAAAAATATTATGCTGTAAAAATTATGTTTCTTCTCTGGTATCTAGAAAATGCCTGTTATGTTGTCAAAGATTGAGAAATGCAAAATTGTGAAGATGTGGTAATTGATTTTAATTTAGTGCTTATTAAACAACTCAAATATTTCAATCATGACATAAAATATATGTTCTTTCCCCCCTAGTATCTAATATTAATTGCATCTTAGTTCAGGCTGCTAGAACAAAATTTTATAAACTAGGAGGCTTATACACAATAGAAATTTATCTCTCACAGTTCTGGAAGTTGGGAAGTCCAAGATCAAGGTGCCAGCAGATTTGGTAGTTGGCCAGGGCCTGATTTCTGGTTCATAGATGGCACCTTCATGCTGTGTCCTCACATGGTGGAACAGGAAAATGAACTAACTCCCTTACACCTCTTTTATAGAACACTAATCCTTGACCCATCACCTTCCAAAGTCTACATCTCCTACTACCATCACTTTGTTTAGAATTTCAACATATACATTTGGGGGGGAGGGGTACACAAATATTCAAGCCATAGCAAACTGCCTTTTCAATGTGAATGGAATTGTGTTTTCTTTTGTCACAAAGTAGTGAGACAGGACACTAAACCCAACTAGACATGTTCAAAGAAAACTTTACTTTTTCATTTTAGTTCCAATTTATCCTACTTGCTCTTATTTTGAGGGATTTAAATTTAAATCAACAGCTGCTAACTTTTTTATTATAGCAACAGGGCCAGAATTAACTTGAAAAGAAAGTCAATTTTTCTTGACAAAATGTAATTTTTGTCAATTTTTCTTTTACTCAATTTTTATTGAGTAAAAATCAATATTTGATGGAAGTTAGTGATCTGATAATGGCTGCTCAGAAAGGAGAATGCCCTCAGTTAGGGGCTGAATAGAAATAGCATTTCTCTCTCAATATTAGGAAATATAGGAAAAGTTTTATAAAGTTAGGGGGTAGGAGAAGAAAAAGTACAATTAAAGGAAAAACATGGGCAATTTGAAATATATAATGAATACCAGAAAACTGAAAATAACTGTAATAAAAAGAGAAAGTCTCCAGGAGTAGTTAATATAAAAAAAGATGAGAAATACGCAAAATAACTGTTATTTTTCAACAAAATGTACTCATTTCCCTCGTGTGTTTTTGAAATGGAATGATCCTTTCCCATCAATCCATTTTCCCTCTCCTCCTTTGAAACTCAATGTAACTTTTACGTGTACCTGGCCATGCTGTAGATTAAACTGTATGACATTATAAAATTGTAGGTTAAAAAACTGTCACATGAGCCAGGCGTGGTGGCTCATGCCTGTAATTCTAGCACTTTGGGAGGCCAAGGCAGGCAGATCATGAGGTCAAGAGATTGAGACCATCCTGGACAACATGGTGAAACCCCATCTCTACTAAAAATATAAAAATTAGCTGGGCGTGGTGCCATGCACCTGTAGTCCCAGCTACTCAGGAGGCTGAGGCAGGAGAATTGCTTGAACCCAGGAGGCAGAGGTTGTAGTGAGCCAAGATCATGCCACTGCACTCCAGCCTGGCGCCTGGAAACAGAGCGAGACTGTCTCCAAAAAAAAAAAAAATACTGTCACATGTTGGCGAGTACATATGATTTAACCTGGATTCATCTCTTTATTTTTTATGTGCAATCAGCATAGGTATATAAACATTTTATAATGAAGCAAAATAAAGCCCATTAGGTCACAGTACTTGTTATTGGTGAGGCTAGTATTTTAACCCTGATGTGTATAATTTGAAAGCGTGTGCTATTTTTGCTGCAATAATGAATGAATATTTGTTAAATGGAATATTTGTAGGCTCTATAGACACCAAGAATAATGTCATATCAGCAGAGTGCTCAGTAACAATTGAATGAATGAATAGATGAATGAATGAATATGTGTTCAGCCATATCACAAATGAGCATTTATTCTTCCACAGTTGATTGTTAAAGTAAGTATAAAAAGACCACATAAAACTTTATATGGAGAAGTAAAGAAGTAGTATCCTATTTCTTATTTGACATATTTAAAGTAACATTTAAGTCACTCAGAACACTTTAACAATTGATCAGTTTTGCTTTCATATTTTGTTTTATAAGTATTTAACTCTATTAGTGACTTCCTGGTGTGCTGCAATTGGTATAAGTCAGATTTATTAATGAATATACAAGAAGGATCTCATTATAACAGTTTAACACATTACACAGATCCTTGGTATAATTCTTTTCAAAGAACATAAAATGACCAGTGCTTTCATTTTTCAAAGCAAATCTTTTGAATTGTGTTTGGAAAAAAAAAACTTGTAGTTGTTGGTCTCCAAACCCTAAATTGATTTCCTCCTTTCATAATAAAAGTAAATTTAGGTAAAAAATTACCCACAAAACTACTAGTTGTGGTCCCTTTAAAAACCAGATACAGTGGCTGTAACCATAAGTCATAGACTTTGTGCTACCATTTCTGGCCAAATTAAAGAGGCCACTTAAGTTTCAACTCACCCCCGCTGATTTGGGTAAGGGGATTCCTGTTACTTTAAAATCATCATCAGCTGGGAACTGGGACTGAAAAAGAGTTATCTTGGGGTGGAAATCTTATTAAGACTTGTAAGAAAAAATATATCTACTATCATGCCTAATGTCTTGGCATTTGTTTTCCAAGGGTCCACCTGGTCCAGCAGGTATCCCAGGTCCGTCAGGGAAGAGAGGTCCACGGGTAAGTAGATGTGCTACATTTCCTGCTGGCAATGAGAATTTGTAACTTTCTAACATGTTTTTTCTAGTATTGTACAGTATGTACTTCCTTTGGAAACCTGCCTGGATCTTCAAAACTAGCCCTACCTTAGCCAATTCAAGAGGAGCTTAAGAACACATGCAGCCTAGTTTATTTTGAATGTAAACACAGAGCCAAAGCATTCTCTGTGAAAATGTTCAACAAAGATAATCAAATTTGTAAATTAGTGGCTGTTCTGATGCTACTAATAACATTATTCTTACTTGTAAAGTGATCTCAATGGTGTAAGGTGAGATTCATTTGTTTAGGGAAATGAAGAGGAGTGGGCTGCCTTAAAATAGTACATTCCTGGATTACATAGTGGAAAATACTGCAGCTATTGACTAGAAAAAAACTGCCCTGAGGAAAAACCTGCCTTAAAGATCAGTAGTTTTTCATATTACACAGGCCCAACAAAAGATTTATTGCTATGTTAGAATTAATTTCTTTCAAACTTAAAAAAATATGGATTTTTTTTTTACTATAGAAAGTCTTTGTTCAATGAATTAGAAAAAGAATTCTGTGACAAATGCAAACACCTTTTATAATCCACTTTGTTTTTATTCTGATTTTTATTTAACATACAAAGATTATAAAGAAAAATTAAAGTATTACTTTAAGTTGTCTGTAGTCACATCAAACTCTTGTCCATTTAAGGCCTAAGATAAATTCTCACTGGGCTCTAGCTTTTTCATGTTAAAAAAAAATCTCTGTAGTTGATGACCTATCACATTTCTCCCATAGCCCCTTTTAAACCCTTCTCATTCTCTAGCCCATGAACTATTCCCATCCTCCTACTTTGTGAGAATTTGGATCCTACTTTTCTGAGAAACTGGGCCCATCTTTGTATTCATTCTATTCCCTCTCCAGTGCTAAGGTTGTTCTCTCAACAGCATGAACTTCAGGTTCAGAATCTCTGTCTATTATCATAATACAGCAGTTTCCTTCCCTAATTTCTTTTTTATCCTCCCTTTATTTGTTTAATTATCATTCCCTTAAGGAAGAATGGTTTCTTTTTTTTTTCTCAAGGCTAATTATTTTACTTGTGTTCCTAATTTCATCTTATCTAACTTAAAAGTTGCAACTTCACATTTTTTCTCTCCCTAAATTTTATATTATTTGGCAACAATCAACAAGTTATCCCTTTTTCATAAATCCCAAACTTTCATTGATATTAATTTTTCCTAAAGCTGTTGTTTTGGCTCACTGTTGTTTGCACTACTGAGCTTTATAAAATAATAATTTATATACATTGTCCTTACTTTTATATCAGCAACTCATTCATTAATCCCCACAAATGCTTGTTAAAATATACTTTTGGAAGACTACCAATGACATATGTCATAACATCTATTCATTTTTTTTTTTTTTGAGACAGGATCTCACTCTGTCACCTAGGCTTAAGGGCAGTGGTAGGTATCACAGCTCACTGTAGCCTTGATCTCCAGGGCTCAGGGCATCTTCTCACCTCAGCTTTCTGAGTAGCTGGTACTGCAGGTGTGGGCCACTATGTTTGGCAATTTTTTTTAATTTTTGGTAGTGATGAGGTCTTGCTGTTTCGCCCTGACTGTTCTCAAACTCCCAGTGCAAGTGGTGATCCCACCTCAGCCTCTCAAAGTGCTAGGATTACAGGTCTGAGCCACCACACCTGGCCAAAATTTAATCATTTTTCTTTAGTTTTCATCTTGTTAGATATATTTTCAATATTTGCATTGCTGACACCTCTGTCTTTCTGAAGCATTCTGCTCTATTCAGAATTGAAGAGACAAATAATTATTAACTCTATGTTATTTGTTAAGAGTGTGGCATGGCTGAATAGCACAGAAGTAGGGTACAAAATTGAAATAAGTATAGGGAGCCTAGACACATGGATGGCTTTCTGGAGAGAGTCCTCTGTTCCACTATTTACTGGTTATAGGAGCTTAAGTTTCCTGATTTTTAAATGGGAGTAAAAATAATAACCTTGCAGGATTGTTGTAAGGATTAGTAATGAGAAACACAAAGCATTAACATAGTTCCTAGCACATAGTAGGTACTCAGAAAATAGAATCAATTTTTGAATTCAGATTGTATAATTTATCAGTGATACAAAATAAAATTACTAAATATTAAACGAGTATAGCTAGTCAATGTGTTAAGTACTACACCAGTAATATTTTTAAGAGTCTCTTTTCAAAGAATTTATAATCCTGGGACTAAATAGAACATGCCATAAAGCAGTTAAAATAGAAATAAAGTATTTAAGTAACAGATTAGAACAGTGTAAGAAATGCCCCAAGGGAATATACAATCAATTGGTAAATGAATTTTACATAAAGAAATTTCTGTATAAGTTAGTAAGAGAGATATATAACTTCATGTTGTTGTGGCTAGGATTTAAAAGTGAGTTGAGATCTGAAGAATAATTTGGGTAGGTATAGGGGACAAGCTAAAGGAAGTAGATCTTTAAGGCATACTTAATAGCATTAGCAAAAACTCAAGTGCAGAAAGGGATAACACATGTTGAGAGGGAAGTAAGCAATTGTGCTTTGTTCTACTCCAGTATGTTCCAAGAATTATGACTTGTATTTACTACTTGCAGGGCATACAAGGGCCACATGGAAATCCTGGGTTACCTGGATTACCTGGTCCAAAGGTAAGTGATTACTAATGAGTATCACATGATTTTCCTGACATTAAAAGAAGATCCCTCACATTTAAGGCCAGTCTTGGTACATCAAGGATCTCTGTCGTCTCCAGAGCATGATTCTTCAACATGATTGTCTTAGCCTGGCAAAGAGCTGAGTTCCTCTGAAAGCCCACCATACTTGGATTTGTATTCTTAGTGGTAAAATCAGGTACAGGCCTGCTTAGTATTCCAAAATCATTATTGTCCAAAATATGATAGCAATGTTTGGAAATCTCTAAAATATGAGATTATGATTTGAGTAATTTACCTTAAATTAAGGCCATTTTAATTTTTTAATAAACACCAAGGAAACAAAATATTATTTACCTGCTCCATACTTCCCTAATTATTTTTACCTGAAAAATTTCTGAAGGTGTTTAAAGAATGATCAAATGTTTATGAAAACAACGAACCTGAAATCTATATACAGTGTCCATAGTTGAGTGTACATAATTGTATGATAGTTATATGATAGATAACAGTGTGATAAATAGTAGTGAGAACATAGAAAAAAGTGTAGAAGAATGCAGATACACAGGTTGATTAGCTTGAGAGAGTATGGGCATGGAAATATCACTAAATGTAAATATAAAATATTTAATGGTATCTGCATTCCCATTAAAATAAAATATTCCCATTCCTATTTTATATATATATGTATTAAATATATTTATATATTTGATACTTCCCAATTAAAATATTCCCATTCCCATTATATATAATATATAAAATAAATATATATAAAATAAAATATTCCCATTCCCATAAAATATATAAAATAAAATATTTCCATTCCCTAGATATATATATATTCTTAGTTTGTTCAGGCTGCTATAACAAAATACCATAAACTGAGTAGTTTATAATCAACAGAAATTTATTTCTCACAGTTCACACAATTCTGAAGCCTGGGAAGTCCAAGGTTAGAGCACCAGAAGATTTGGTATCTACTGAGAGCCTGCTTTCTGGTTCATAGGCAGAGACTTCTCAATGTGTCATCACAAAATGGAAGGAACTAGCTATGTCTCTGGGGTCTCTTTCATAAGGGCACTAATCCTATTCATACAGGCTCCACCTTCAATTATTACATTGGGGATTAGGGTTCAGCGTATAAATTTTGAAGTCTATTGCATTAGGAAGAGAAGGAAAGAAAGAAGTGTGCATACGAGTGATGACAGAGTTTGGGGAACAGATTAGATAAGTATTAGGATCTTGGTTGCCAGTAACTTTATGAATCTTTTAGGGTCTCACCCCTCTGCTTATCAGAGATCACATTCAGAAGTAAACATGTAATCATATAGATTGGGGTTAAGAACAGAAGTTTTGGAGTCTGACAGATGTGGGTTCAAGGCGCAGCTTTTACAATTTGAATGACTAAAAGCAAATTGCTTGCTTAGGCCCATTAAGCTTCTTTTCTTTTCTGTAAAATGGGGAGAATCATGGTACCTACTCATGGCACTTTAGTGATGGCTAAATACATTAATGTGAGTAAAACTCTTAACATGGTGCTGTCATGTCATAAGTAGTATAATTATTATTAATGGGTAATAGCATATAGCAAGGATAATTCAAATCTAAATTTCCTAAAATGTCTCACCTGTGTTGACAATTTTTTTGAGTTCAATAAAAGTGCCTGAGAGAGGAAAAACAGACTCTTTAAAATCAAGTCTGGATAAGTAATTGGGAAGAAGATAGATGGCTTCTAAAGAAATTAGAAATTTGTTTTTCAGTTTGTGGTTCCATGGCCCTTCAAGCTTTATTTGGGGACTTTATAATTAGTCTAATAAGGTTAAAGTAGCTGTAAAGGCTCAGATTATATTTCTCCACAGGGCTGAATTTATACTGGGTATATATTCCTACTAATTGCCTCCTCTCCACAAGACTCAGGGAGACATAAAAAAAGGAAAGGGGAATTTCTACTCGGCTTATATTCTTTTCCCTCTTCTAGGTTGGTGCAAAATCAATTCCAGTTTTTGCCCATTAAAAAGGCAGAAACCACAATTTTTTTCGCACCAATCTAATAGTTCAGCCCGTAGCTAACAGTTAGGCACTCATAATTTGACTCTCAATCTGCAGTGGCAAGAATCAGTTTACTCCATGTAGAGAGTCCTTTCGTACTAAGCATTGTTGCTGTTTCACAATAGAAGCAAATAAAAACAAAAAAATTGAAAAATAGGGTGAGGAGACATAAAGCTAGAGATGGTAGAAAGCATTTTATTTCATTGACTTCTTAAAATGTGTATACATATTTAGAAGAAAATATTTGAGAAAATGAAGAACTTTGTATCAAACTAAAATTATCCCTGTTCCAAGACTGAACACATTGTAATGGAGATTCCAGTTACTCTGATTTAATTATAAGAATGTAACAAATTATCTATCACATGTACCTGGAAAATAGATATCAAAAATAAAATTTAAAAGTATTAAAAACAGTGTTTGAAAATACTGTTTGATATTAATATATGTCTATGGTAAAATGATCTAGGAAAGAAGAAAATGTAATCTTTAATATTACATTTAGTAGGATGGATTTAATTTTGACTATAACTATTCATCAATAAGATATTTTATGAACCCATATACGGAGGATTGAAAAACCTCCATTTATTTTGCAAAATATTAGACCTATTGGGGATTAAATTGTATAAACCTGAACGATAGTCTTTAATTCATATTTAGTTTAAGAATTTGATAACTGTGTCCAAACTAGCCAAAACTGACCATGATTTAACTGCATATATTTGTGGAAGGCAGAGATTTGTGACAGGTGTTAGAAAATCACCATTGTGTCAAAATGTATTATATAAAGCTTGTAGTGTTTGATTTAGTGAAACTGATTTTCTTAGGTACTTAACATGTATTTCTAGAGTAATCAGGATGAATAGAACATTAGAACATTCAGGTTTTATACTTTATAATCCTCTTTTAACTAATATCTGCCACTTATTTTATGTATGACATCTCATTTAGTTTTATCCCAATCATAAGTACTATGAGAGCAGGCTTTATGACCTTCTGGTTTGCACAGAAAAAAACACTTGAGAGAAGTATGCACTTAACCAAGGTAACACTGTAAGTGGTAGAAGCAGAGACAAAATTGGAAATGTCTTAGTCTTTTCCTTATGCTAGGTTGTCTCTCCCAACACAATGAGGAATTCTTTTAAAATAAAATATTACCATTCCCATTATATATAATATATATATTAAATATATATTATATATATTTAATATATAAAACACCTTAAGAAGAAAGGTCAGAGGTAGGGTTACCTAACTTAAAGAAATTATGAATTTATTTTATAATAGTAGCAAAGTAGTTATATTCCAAGGTTCCAGGTTATCCTGTGGATAATTATAGTAATATAAAAATTCTATAAGGAGTGAAACTCATTCCTAATCCCTGAGGCCTGTGTTGTTAAATAGTTAAATAATAGAAGTATAAAGTGCCATGCAAAAATTTAGTGGATATGCAGCAATGTTTTTCAGCATGATTTAAAATAGAGAAAGACTATTGAGATCATTAGCTGAGATCATTAGCTGAAATCAGGAGACTGATGGTAGAAATGATGTTCTTTTTAAAAAAAAAAAAAGTAAATTCCATTTCCTGTTTGCCAGAGAGAATGGCCTTTTTCTTCTTATCAAATGCCACCTGGGTCCATAATTTATCATATTTATCTATTAAATGAACTATATTTCTATTTATTTCCAGGGTGATGGAAATGTTTATTGCTATTAATTAAACACATGCAATTATGCTGTAGATCTTTGAACATGAGTAATGAATACACATAGAGTCAATGTCTTCAGTCTACCATGTGCTTATAATTCCAGTCCAGGCAATCTGTGGTCAAGACAGTTCTTCTCCAAAAAATGCTTCACCGAGGAAGCCTAAAACCTTCCCACAAACATTCACATCTTATGTTAATTTAGTCAGGACTAATGTTTCCTTCAAATTTAATCCAGTTAAATGAAAATATCTAGCCTTAACCCATAGTAACAATGTTTCATTAATAATATTTAATATATTAGTATATATATTAAGTATTCAACACCAAAGAATAGTATCTTAGTGTTACCTTATATCCTTGGTTATGACTGTCTTCTCCCATGTCTCCATCATGTATTTCTCTTAACTAGAAGGACAATTTCTCCTTTGATGTGAATTAAATAAAGATCTTAAATAAAGATGCTTACTCACACTAAGAATTTTTTAGTGGGTCAGATTGCCATAAAAAATAGTCAGTCCAACATTATGAAAATGTAAAAAGTGATATGGGAGCTGGGCAAGATGACCAACTAGACACAACCACGTGGAACAGCTACCACTGAAGACCAGGATTGCCCACACTTTTAACAGCTCTGTAGAGAAAGGGCACTGAGAATGGACAGAGGGAAGACACAGAAGCTGGACTGAAGAGGGAGGAAGCTGGGAACCCTGTGTGGTGCTACTTCACATCAGGACTCATTCATGAACCCCAGCGACTCTCGGGGAACAGGTGAATTCAACTGGCAAGAAGCAACTCACTTTCGCCAGAGGCCTCTGGAATTCTGGCAGGAGGAGACCCCTTAACCACCACAGACACTTGATTGGCAGAGAGAGCTGCTTAGGTAAGTGGTAAGGGCAGCACCCCAGCCAGTGTGAAGCCCAGAGGGTTTGGTGCAGGAGCATCTGTGGTGGAGCATGGCCAGGGATGCCAATCCCCCTATGCTCTGCTTGCTCCCATAGGAGACTTTAGCCCTAGGGGAACTGTTCCCCTAGGGGAACTTTAGCTCATCTGTAAACTCTGCAGAGTGGTCTTCCCTATCAGATGGGCCCGGTCTGATCTGAGATTTCCTTGATCTGCTGGCTTCTCCCAGGGCACCCAATGCTGCACTGCAAACAGATCAACCAGGCCGGGTCCCTGGGCGCCTGCATTATAACTCCTGCACTGTTGGACTATGCCTGACCAGCAGAGTGACCTCTGGACATGCAACAGCCTACCTGTTCCTTCCCCCATTACAGCACCCCTAGGTCCCATGGCCACTCCCCATATTGCTTTGCCAATGCATGTGTGTGCAGTCAGGTCTTGCCTTCCCTGCTCCACCGGTATGCATGTGCACCTTGCCCTGCCACTGAAGCTGGCGTGTGTGCCCTCCACCTCCCCTCCCTCTGCCATACCACTATTGCAATCAGGTCCTTGGTAGGCACAGAGCCTTCCAGGCCTGCCCCCTGCCAGCACCCCACCCCGTACCAACACTGCCACTGGAATGAAACTAGGCATGAAGAACAGTGGACGCTCTCCTACCCTTGAGCAGCCACCTTCACCTGCGTAAACATTCACGGAGGGCACACACAATCCTGCACCTGCCAGTACCCCACCCCTGTGCTAACACCACCGCCTGTGTGACCCCTACCTTCTGCCACTGCTGTAAATGCCTGCATGAAGGCTGGTCCCTCAGCACCTGCCAGCACCCTGCCATGCTGCTGCTGCTGGCATGTGCAAACAAGGACAGATCCCACTGTTACCACTCTATAAAGCACTTTGGCTGGCACTACCCACTGGAGTGCTGTGACCAGAGGTCCAGGAACTCAGCTCCCCTCAGTGTAGTGGGTTCCTAATCTTGAGGAGCCAGAGAACAAAGTCAAGGCCCAATATCAGTCACTCAGAGTTAAAGCACATAGTTCAGGGTTGTGAGTTGAGCCTTGGCCCCTTAAAATCTTCCAGAAATGAGACCAGTTGACTAAGCCAAACTTATGCCACATAAAACCCTCAAGTTCATCAAATAGGATAAAAGAAAAAAACCATTCAAAGGATAGTAACTTCAAAGACTGAAGGAACATCAGCCCTCAAAGATGAGAAAGAACCAGTACCAGAACTCTGACAACTTAAAAAGCCAGAGTGCCTTCTTTCCTCCAAATGACTGTACTAGCCCTGCAGCAAGGCTTCTGAACTGGGCTGAGATGGCTGAAATAACAGAAATAGAATTCAGAATATGAATAGAAACAAAGAGCATTGAGATGCAGCGGGAAGCTGAAACCCAACCCAAGGAAGCTAAGAATCACAATGAAATGATACAGGAGCTGACAGACAAAAATAGCCAGTATAGAAAAGAATGTAACTGACCTGATAGAGCTGAAAAAAAAAATACGAATTTCATAATGCAATCACAAGTGTTAAAACAGACCAAGCCAAGGAAAGATCTCAGAGCTTGAAGACTGACTTTCTGAAGTAAGACAGTCAAGAATGAGAAAAAAGAATAAAAAGAAATGAACAAAGCCTCTGAGAAATATAGGATTATATAAAGAGAACAAATCAATGACTCATTGGTGTTGCTGAAAGAGATGGTAAGAATGGAAACACCTTAAACATATTTCAGGATATCACACATGAGAAACTTCCCTAACCTAGCTAGAGAGGCCAACATTCAAATCTAGGAAATACAGAGAACCCCAGTAACATAATTTACAAGAAGATCATCCCCAAGACATATAATCATCAGATTCTCCAAGGTTGAAATGAAAGGAAAAATGTTAAATGCAGCTAGAGAGAAAGGTCAGGTCACCCAGAAAGGGAAGCCTATCAGACTAACAGCATACCTTTCAGCAGAAACCATAAATGTCAGAAGAGACTGGAGGCCCATGTTCAACATTGTTAAAGAAAAGTAATTCCAACCAAAAATTTCATATCCAGCCAAACTAAGCTTTGTAAGCAAAGGAGAAATAAGATCCTTTTCAGACAAGCAAATGCTGAGGGAGTTAGTTACCATCAGACTTGCCTTACAAGAGCTCTTGAAGGAAGCACTAAATATGGAAAGGAAGGATTGTTACCAGCCACTACAAAAACACACTTAGGTACACAGACCAGTGACACTTTAAAACAACCACACAAATAAGTCTGCATAAAAATCAGCTAACATCATGAAGATAGGATCAAATCCATATATATCAATACTAATCTTGAATGCAAACAGGCTAAATGCCTCAATGAAAAGGAATAGAGTGGCAAGCTGGATAAAGAACCAAGACTCAATGGTATGCTGTCTTTAAGAGATCCATGTCACATGCAATGACACCCATAGGTTCAAAATAAAGGGATAGAGATAAATCTACCAAGCAAATGGAAAACAGAAAAAAGCATGGGTTGCAATCCTAATTTTGGACAAAATAGACTTTAAGCCGGAAAATATCAAAAAGACAAAGAAGGGCATTATATAATGGTAAAAGGTTCAATTCAACAAGACCTAACTATTCTAAATATATATACATTTAACACAGAAGCAACCGGATTCATGAAGCAAGTTCTTAGAGACCTTCAAAAAGGCATAGATTCCCATGCTATAATAGTGGGATATTTTAACACCCCACTGACAGTATTAGACACATCATTGAGGCAGAAAATTAACAAAGATATTCAGGACCGGAACTCAGCACTGGATCAAATGGACCGATAGACATCTACAGAACTCACCATCCAAAACAACGGAATATATATTCTTCTCATCACCACGTGGCACATACTCTAACATCGATCACACAGTGGGACATAGAACAATCTGCAGCAAATGCAAAAGAATTGAATTCATACCAACCACTCTTTTGTACTATAACAAAATAAAATTAGAAATCAAGGCTAAGAAAATTGCTCAAAACTATACAATTATATTGAAATTAAATGACCTGCTCCTGCATGACTTCTGGGTAAATGATGAAATTAAGGCAGATGTCAAGAAGTTCTTTGAAACTAATGAGAACAAAGGTACAAATATCAGAATCTCTAGGACACAGGTAAGGCATCCTTAAAAGGAAACTTATAGCACTAAACACCCATATCAAAAAGAAGTATCTTAATTTAACAACCAAATATCATAGCTAAAAGAACTGGATAACCAAGAGAAAACTAACCTCAAAGTTAGCAGAAGATAAGAAATAACCAAAAATAAGAGCTGGACTGAAGGAGATTGAGACATGCAAAAATTGTTCAAAAGATCAACGAATCCCAGAGCTGATTTTTTTGAAAAAATTAATAAAATAGACTGCTAGACTATTAAAAAAAGAGAAAATATTCATATAAACACAATTAGAAACAACAAAGGGATATTACCACTGACCCCACAGAAATACAAGTAATCATCAGGGAATATTATAAACACCTCTCCATACAAAATCTAGAAAATTTAGAAGAAATGGATAAGTTCCTGGACATACACATCTTCCCAAAAATGAACCCAGAAGAAATTTCACCCCTGAACAGACCATAAATGAGCACCAAAATTGAATCCGTAATAAGTAGCCTACCAACCAAAAAAAGCCCAGGACAAGGCAGATTCATAGTCAAATTCTACTAGATGTACAAAGAAGGGCTGGTACCATTCCTACTGAAACTATTCCAAAAAACTGAGAAGGAAGGACTCCTTTCTAACTCATTATATGAAGCCAGCATCATTCTGATACTAAAACCTGGCAGACATACAACAACAAAAAAAGAAAATGGTATGCCAACATCCTTGATGAATATCGATGAAAAAATTCTCAACAAAATACTGGCAAACTGAATCCAGTAGCACATCAGAAAGCTTATCCACTATGATCAAGCAGGCTTTATCTCTGTGATGCAAGGTTGTTTCAACATGTGCAAATCAATATGTGGTTCATCACATAAACAGAAATAAAGACAAAAACTACATGATTATCTCAATAGATACAGAAAAGGCTTTTGATAAAATTCAACACCCCTTCATGTTAAAAACTCTCAACAAATTAGGCATTGAAGAAGCATACCTCAAAATAATAAGAACCATCTATGACAAATACATAGTAAACATTACACTGAATGAGTCAAAGCTGGAAGCATTACCCTTGAAAAGCAGCATAAGACAAGGATGCCTTCTTTCACCACTTCTATTCAACATAGTATTGGGAAGTCCTGGTGAGAGTAATCAGGCAAGAGAGAGAAATAAAGAGAAATAGAAAGAGAGGAAGTCAAACTATCCCTGTTTGCAGACAACATGATTCTATATCTAGAAAACCCTACAGTCTTGAACTCAAAGCTCCTTCAGCTGATAGACAACTTCAGCAAAGTTACTGATCATCTTTTGATGATGCTAGGTAATTATATCTGTAAGATCCTCAGATCATCTGACATCAGTTAGATATCCAACAGTTCAATTTAGTTCTGACAACAGCTTACCGGAGTTCACATCAGCCTCCACAGTTTTTAAGACTGAGTCTCACAAGACTTCCCAGACTTCAAATGCCAACCAAAAATAAGATGCCCAGACCACGCATACTTCTGCTAGGCAAACTATAAACTCAGGGGTTCCCATGACCCATCCTCTCAGATTTAATATTTTACTAGGGTGATTTACAGAACTCAGGAAAATACTTACTTACTTTTACCAGTTTATTGTAAAGGATACAACTCAGGAACAGCCTAATGAAAGAGAGACATAAGGCAAAGATTTGGAGATGTGGAGTGCAGAGCTTTTATGCTTTATACTGCCATACCACCTTCCCAGGAAATCAATGTGTTCGCCAACAGAAGCTCTTCAAATCTTGTTCAAGAGTTTTTATAACCCAATTTCCAGCCCCACTTCCCTCCCCTCTGTGGCAGAGGCGGTAGGGGAAAGTTTTGACCACTTCTCACCACCTCAACTGCTAACACCTTTACCCATGCCATCATCACCAATGGAATGGACTAGGGAAGACCAGCAGAGTAGACTCAACTGGTATCCCTGTTTCCCCTTATCCCCAACCCCAAACTATTCTCAACAAGACAGCCAGAACTATTCTGCAGTATAACCAGATGATGTTATTTGCCTGCTTAGAACTCTTCAGTGAATATTCAACACAATCAGAATAAAATCCAACCAGAATCTTTATACCAACAAGGCCTTACAGAATTGGCTCCTATTACTTCTCTGATCATATTCCTGACGCTTAACCTCATTCAGCTATTCCTCAAAGATTGAATCAAGGCCTCTGGATTTAGTGAACTTTGTTTTTCAATGTTTTCATCAGGAATGCAAAAGTAGTGATTTTTAATTCTAGCATTCTTTATTTAGTAGCTCTTTCTTTAAAAAGAAACTTCCATTTATCAACTGTTTTGTTATCCTGAAGTTCAATGCTGTAAGGAAGGGATACATAAGGATACATTTTGAATTACAGTCAACATGATTTGCTGATCGATTACATAGATAGTGTGAAAGAGAAGAGTCAAAGGTAATTCTAAGGCTTGAGCAGTTGAACAGCTGGTATTATGGGCGCTCTCATCTGCTGTAATGAGGAAGAACTTGTTTTCAGGTTTTTCTTTGTATATTTTGTTTGGTTTCACCTGGTAGGAGATCACAACTTTTCATTAGTCCTTTTAAAGACTCAACATTTGGCTTTGTTAATTTTCTCTGTGGACCACATTATATTTCATTGATTTCAATTCTTTATTATTTTCTTCTTTCTGCTTATTCTATCTGTAATTTGTTCTTCATTTTCTAGCCTAAGGTGGAAAGCTAAACTACTGATTATTAAACTTTTTTCTATTCTAATATTAGCATTTAAATTTATAAGGTTTTCTTTAAAAACTGATTTAACTGCATCTCACAAAATTTGATATGTTACATTTTCATTATCACTCAGAAATATATAATTTCTTTTTTGACCTGGTTATTTAGAGGTATATTGTTTTCTTTATTATTTTTCTAATTTAGTTCCATTTTGATCAGAGAGCACAATGGTAGAATTTAATCTTTTAAAATTTACCAAGGCATTTTATGGCCCAACATGTGACCTATTTTTGTCAACATTCTACACATACTTCAAAAGATTATGTTTTGAATTTATTTGGTGTGATGTTATATAAATGTCAATTAGATTATGGTGGTTAATAGTGGTGTTAACCTCAGGTCAGGTTTCCCCTTCCTCCCCGTATTTTTGTATGTCTAGAAGATTTTGTATATACTGGATATTGTGGATATGTTGAAGGATGTTAGATTCTGTCACATCATTTGAAACCCTTTGAAGATTGTTCATTTTTGTTCTGTAGGTAGTTAAATAACTGGTTCATCACCTTAAATTTACAGGTTTGGTAACTTTTTACCAAAAAAAAAAAGTCACCTTAAATTTATAGGTTTAGTAACTTTTTAAAGGACAGATTTGTTTTGCTCTTAGTGTGAGTCTCAGTCCAAGGATCTCATATTTACTTCTAAAGCATGGGCCTTCCATGTTCTTCCAAAACGATTTGGCTAAAACCCCAAACTGTTTCCCCTGTGGTGACCAGCAACTGATATTTCTGTTCAATTATGTCAGCCTTCCACCTACTTCTGCTGAGCTCTTTGGAGTCTGCCTCATATAAGCACGTGTTAGTGTCAGCCAAGGATTGAAGAATCTATATCCAGCATTTTGGGGAAACTCCTTTCTTTTCTTCCTCTCCTTTTCTTTCCTATCCTCTGCTCTCCTCTCCTTTCCTTTCTTTCTCTTCCTTCTCCCTCTCTCTCTCCTTGGTTTCTTCTTTCTTTTCCTCTTGCTTTTAATTTTCTTCCCTAATTTACAGTCAATCTGGCAGCACCTTACTCTAACCTCTGACACCATTAGCAAAAGGTCTATTTCTGCTTTGAGTGATTTTAATAATAATCATTTTTAGTCCTGTTATTTTTAGTACTGACTACTAATACCTTTATAATCCATAGAGAATTTGGTCCTAAAGCTCATTATTATTAATCTGATTTTACAGAGATGAAATCTCAAATTGAGAGATTAAATGAATTGGTGTTTTCACTCCAAATCCCACTGCTTTTTTGATTACATTGAGTGGACTTTAATCTAAGATAAATCTGTTCTAACATGTTAATGGTCTTATACCTTGGGGAGTTTCCCTCTCTAGACCGAGGGCCCTCTGGGGATTCAATACCAGTATAAAAGACTTAACTCTGATAAAAATGATTTTAAACTTTAGCAGATCAGTGGGATAGTTGGAACTTTGAGTAACAAAGAATAGGCAATTTCCTTTTCTTCTTACTCATAGTCAAAAGGGTATATACTTCCTTTAACAAAAGTCATGTAGAAGTAAGTGGAAGTCAGTACTGAGGTTCAGAGTCAGTTATGATTAATTAGTGAATTTATAAGAATTGTATAAAATTCCAAAGAGGATTTGAAAAACTAATTAAGATGAAAAGTGAGATAAGAGTCCAACATTTGATACAAAATGAGGAAGAAAATAAGAAATTTTGGCGTTTTCTCTTTCAATACAGAAAAGTATGCTCTACTTCCTTGATATTTTAGATCAGGTTCACGTTATTCAATAGTCTTTGCTGCATGCATTTTATATTAGGATCAGCCCACAATTAGCCAAGTTAAGAGCATTTCCTCCATACTGACTTGAAATTCTCATTCTAAAACAAGAGTTGATCAATTAACTCAGTCATATTTGTGTAGAATAAGAAATTTGACATATATGTGTCAAATGTATTGCCCAGATCTATAAAACATGTGAATAAGAAGAAGGACCCATTTAAAATCTAATTTTTATTGCTCAATTGATTGCTTTTGCCGACTCTATCAATTTTTATTATACTTTTTCCCATAATTAATATATATATTTTACTTTTTTTTTTTAGAATAAAAAGAATGAAAGAGAGAAAGAAAGAGGAAGAGATTTTAGAAAAAGAGAGAAAAGGAGAAAGAAACAGCAAAAGAAAGAAAAAATGAAAGAGAAAGAGGAAGAGATTTTAGAAAAAGAGAGAAAAGGAGAAAGAAACAGCAAAAGAAAGAAAAAA
>CAUYQU010022993.1:0-38710 GCA_963574635.1 Cheracebus regulus
AATCCAGGAGATGGAGGTTGCAGTGAGCCAAGATTGTGCCATTGCACTCCAGCATGGGCACCAAGAGTGAAACTCCATCTCAAAAACAAAGAAACAAACAAACAAACTGGAAACAAGCTAATGTGGCCACAACGGAGTTCTGAAGAGAGCCCAAGACTAAACTGCAGGAAGAGGCAAGGCCTTGTAGGTTAGTGTTAAAGATTTTGGACTACGATGAGTTTGCGTCCTTTGTAGGGACATGGATGAACCTGGAAACCATCATTCTCAGCAAACTGACACAAGAACACAAAATCAAACACCGCATGTTCTCACTCATAGGCGGGTGTTGAACAATGAGAACACATGGACACAAGGAGGGGAGCACTACACACTGGGGTCTGAGAGGAAATAGGGGAGGGACAGTGGGGGGTGGGGAGTTGGGGGGAGACAGCATGGGGAGAAATGCCAGATATAGGTGAAGGGGAGGAAGGCAACAAATCACACTGCCACGTGTGTACCTATGCAATAATATTGCATGTTCTTCACATGTATCCCAAAACCTAAAATGCAATAAAAAATAAAAAATAAATAAATAAAGTTATTATTAATATCAAAAATAAATAAATAAATAAAATAAACTTTAATTTGATCAGACTAGACTGTACCTTGGTTATAAAATGTTTATTTATATATATATATATGAATAATTTATTGAATGCCACTTATGCATCAGGACTGCACTAAACATGGGGGATAGATAGATAAGTGAGGCAAAGTTTGTCAACTCAAAGTGCTCTAAGACAAGTAAACAAATGGTTATAACATAGTGCGGTAATTGCAATAAGAGGGTAGAATAGACAGTTGTGTGAACAAAAGAAGGCGGTCACATAGGTGGGAGGTCAGGATGACCTGGAAGAATTCAGGGAGAGAATAGTACTTGAGTTTGGTCTTGAAGAAGTAGAAAGTATTTACTTCAGGGAAGAGATGTCCTAGGCAGATGGAATGGCCAACGTGGAGACATGGGGTGGGTGTGAGAGTATAGTATCTTAGGGAAGCACCATGTAGTTCAGGATGGCTGGAATACGAACTATAAAAGGAGGAGAAGGGAGACATGAGGCTCAAGACATGGGCAGGTGTGGCAGGCAGGTTAATGCTTCCCTCCCCAAAACAGATATCCACAAGTAACTCCCTCATCTCCAGAACCTGTAATTATGTTTCTTTATATGGCAAAAGGGATTTTGTGAACACGATTAAATTAAGGACTATATGGCTGAGCCCAAAGTAATTACAAAGATTCTTACAAGTGAAAGAGGGAGGCAGTTGAGATAAGCAGAGAGAAAGAGAGACAGAGAAAGAGAGAGGGAGAGAGAGAGACTGAGAAAGAAAGAGAGGCTATGCTGCAGGCTTTGGAGGAAGGGGCCATGAATTAAGGGATGTTGGTAGCCTCTAGAAGCTGAAAAAATTTCAAGTCCACCAATTCTTCTCTAGAGCCTCCAGAAGGATGTGAAGAAGATGGAATAGAAGGAGTGAAGGCAAGCACAGTAATTCCAAAGCCACGTTAATAATTTCAGAGGGGTAATGTGCAGGCGTAGCTTGCCTTATTGTGCATCTCTTTATTGCATTTCACAGATATTACATCTTTTACCAATGGAAGGTTTGTAGCAATCCTGAGCTGAGCAAATCTATCAGCGCCATTTTCCCAACAGCCCATGCAGATACCTTGATTTGAGTCCAGTAGGGCCTATGTCAAACTTCTAATCCAGAGTTGCAAGATTTAAAACATTGTGTGGTTTTAAGCCACTAACTGTGGGGTAATTTCTTACAATGACAACAGGAAACTACTTAACAGTAGGCCACAGGGTACATGTAAAACCCCATTTGCTTTCTAAGGAACAGAAAATTTACTTCCTATGTAGTAGGAAGAGACTGGGGGATTTTGAGACAGGAGATAATTTTTATTTTTTAATTCTTGCAATATTTCAAACTTTACCATTATATCTGTTATGGTGATCTGTGATCAATAATCTTTGACGTTACTATTATAATTGTCTTGAGGCACCACAAACCATGTTCCTATAAGATAGCAAACTTAATCAATAAATGTTGGGTGTTCTGACTGCTCCACCAAGTGTACTTTCACCATCTCTCTGTCTCCTTGGGCCTCCCTATTCTCTGAGACACAACAATATTGAAATTAGGCCAATTAATAAACTTACAATGACCTCTAAGTGTTCAAGTGAAAGGAAGAGTTCTATCTCTCTCACTTTCAATCAAAGGCTAGACATGATTAAACTTCCCGAGGAAGGCATACCCAAAGCCAGGATCAGCCAAAAGCTAGGATTCTTGTGACAAACGGTTGGCCGAGTTGTGAATGCAAAATAAAAGTTCTTGAAGACAATTAAAAGTGCTAGCCAAGTGAATATATGAATAATAAGAAAATGAAACAGTGTTCTTGCTGATATGGAGAAAGTTTTAATGATTTAGATGGAAGATCAAACCAGCCACAAAGCCTAATCCAGAGCAAGTCCTTAAATCTCTTCAATTAAGCCAAACCTTAATCCAGAGCAAATCCTTAAATCTCTTCAATTCTCTGAAAACTGAGAGAGAACATGAAACTTCAGAAGAAAAGTTTAAATCTAATAGAGGTTGGTTCATGAGGTTTTAAGGGAAGAAGTTGACTCCGTAACACAAAAGTGCAAGGTGAAGTAGCACGTGCTGTTGGAGAGACTGCAGCAAGTTATCTAGAAGACCTAGCCAAAATCATCAAGGAAGGTAACTACTGTAAACAACACATTTTCAATGCGAATGAAACAGCCTTCTGTTGGAAGAAGATGCCATCTGGGACTTTCATCGTTAGAGGGGAGAAGTCAATGCCTGGTTTCAAATAATCAAAAGACAGGATGACCCTCTTGTTCGGGGCTGATGCCACTGGTGACCTTAAGTTAAAACCACACTCATTTCCTATTTTGAAAATCTTAGGGCCCCTACTGTTATTGTTATTGATATTGTTAAATCTATTCTCCCTGTGCTCTACAAATGGAAGACCAACACCTGGATGAAAGCACATCTGTTTACAGCATGGTTTACTGAATATTTTAGGACCACTGTTGAGACCTGCTGCTAAGAAAAAGATTTCTTTCAAAAAATTACTGTGCTTGGCAATCATCCTGGTCACCAAGAGCTCTGATGGAGATGTGCAAGAAGATTGATGTTTCCATGCCTGCTATCATGGTACCTTTTCTGCAGTCACATGGATCAAGGAGTCATTTTGACTTGCAAGTCTTATTATTTAAGATATACATTTTGTAAGACTGTAGCTGCCATAGATGGTGATTCCTCTGATGGATCTGGATAAAGTAAATGGGAAACCTTTTGGAAAGGGTTCCTCATTCTAGATGCTATTAAAAAAATCCATGATGCATGGAAGGAGGTCAAAATATCCACATTAATAGGAGTTTGTAGGAAGTTGATTCCAGCCCTCATGGATGACTTTCAGGAGTTCAAGACTTCAGTGGAGGAGGTAACTGCAGATATGGTAAAAACAGCAGGAGAAAGATAATTGGAAGTGAAGCCTGAAGATGTGACTGAATTGCTGCAATCTCATGATAAAACTTCAACAGATGAGGAGCTGCTTCTTATGGATGAGCAAACTAAATGGTTTCTTGAGATGGAATCTTCTCATGGTGAAGATGTGTGAACATTGTTGAAATGACAACAAAGAATTTAGAATATTACAAAAATATAGTGATAAAGCAATGGCAAGGTTTTGGGATGATGAACTCCAATTTTGTTGTTGTTGTTGTTTGAGATGGAGTCTCACTCTGTTGCCCAGGCTGGAGTGCAATGGCGTGATCTCAGCTCACTGCAACCTCTGCCTCTCAGGTTCAAGCAATTCTCCTACCTCAGCCTCCCGAGTAGCTGGGATTACAGGTGCCCACCACCTCACCCAGCTAATTTTTGCATGTTTAGTAGAGACAAGGTTTCACCATGTTGGCCAGGCTAGTCTTGAACTCCTGACCTCAGGCAATCTGCCCGCCTCAGCCTCCCAAAGTGCTGGGATTACAGGTGTGAGTCACCATGCCTGACCAATGAACTTCAATTTTAAAAGAAGTTGTACTGTGAGCAAAAGACCATCAAACAGCCTCACATGCTACAGAGAAATCTTTCAGGAAAGAGTCGGTCAACGTAGAAACGTCAAGTGTCCTTTTATTTTAAAAAATTGCCACCGCCATCTCAACTTTCAGCCACCACCAACCCCATTGGTCAGCAGCCATCAACATCCAGGCAAAGTCTTCCACCAGCAAAAAGACTACAACTTGCTGAAGGCTCAGATCATCCTTAGAAATTTTTAGCAATAAACTATTTTTATATGTACATTATTTTTAGACTTATTATTACACACTTAATAGACTATCATATATTATAAACATAACTTTTATATGCACTGGAAAACGAAATTTTCATGTGACTCACTTTATTGCATTGATCTAGAACCAAAACCACAATATCTCCAAAGTATGCCTGTATTGTTGGCAGATATTAACAATACGTAGACTTTATTAAATAATAAATATCTGTACATAAAGTAAATACTTTAAATTTCAGTGAAATCAAATAGCTAGCTTACATAGAAAAATGTTCAGATTTTCCTTTTAGGAGGACTGTGGTTCATGGCAGTTCAAACTCGAAAGTACCTACATTTCCCACAATAACACATGGGCTAAATCACACAGGATACACTCACGTATGAGCACTATTAAAGCATTCATTAAAAATTATGACAGTATATATACATATAGGCAGGTAAAGATAAGTTTTTTCTTGATTCTAACATAGGTTTAACTTAGAAAAGAGTAACAAATACTAAACATAATCATATTTAGAGTATATTTACAGAATAATTATACTTATATGCATTTGTATATATATATAGGTAAAAAGTCTCAAGGGAAGTATTTAAATATGTTAATGTTGGACATCTCTGGAGATAAGCATTAGAGTAGATAAGCATCTTTCTACTCAATGACTTGCCATATGTACGTGTTACTTGGGGAGTGGGGGGATCGTGACCTTTTCTTCACAGCAAAAATTTATTCTTTATTTAGAGGAACAACTGCCACTCAAAAATTCATCTTTATCTTCATATTCTATTGTGCTTGAGAGTTTGCAATAACTTAATTTTACTCCACTGAAGCCCAAAAGATGAGGGGAAATTATCTAAAGATCCATAATGTGTTTATCTCTTTGAAACAAAGTATCTTTTTTTTTTTTTTTTTGAGACAGGGTCTCATTTGGTCACCCAGGCTAGAGTGCAGTGGCATTATCCCAGCTCCCTGCAGCTCAAACTCCTGGGCTCAAGCAATCCTCCTGCTCAGCCTCTTCAGTACATGGAGCTATAGGTGTGCACACCTGGCTATTTTTCAATATTTCTAGAGATGGAAGTCTCGCCTTGTTGCCCAGGCTTGTCTCAAACTCCTGGGCTCAAGTGATCCTCCTACCTCAGCCTCCCAAAGTGCTGAAATTACAGACACGAGCCTCCATGCCTGGCCACTATTTTCAACAAGATAAGTATGAGGATAATGCTGATGACCAGTAGTGACACTATTTCTCAATAATCACAATTGCATTTAGGATAAAAACAAGAATAAGAACTTCTGTAATCATTTATATATGTGATGGGTACTTGATTGGGCTCTTTTAGTTTGATACTAACTTTTTTTTCTGGTTACGGACCATCAACCTAAATAGAGAGGGAATCTCGGAAGGAAGAGTGAAAGAGCAAGAAGACCAAGAGATGCACATTGTTGCGGCCCTGCCTGTGAGCTGTCAGTACTTGATTCCTATTGGACGTCTTGGAATATGTGCAGAACACCTCCTAGAATGATTCATGATGGCTGGAGTATGTACCCACAGACTCACCAGCTATCATTTGAGGGTTTCCTCATGAATGAATTGTTGTACAGGATCGAGATGTGCTTTCATGTGGACCAAGAGAACTCCTTCAGCTTTAGCAATGGTCCAGAGGCAGAGGTGAGGAAGATGTCCAGGTCACTTTTCAGGTAAGAAGCTCAAGATGAGTCTTCACACAGATCTGCATGCAGCTGGACCTGAAGCAAATGCCAGTGAGGGCATGGGATACCCTCTAGAGGTGTTATGTAGTAGCAGGTGGTGCTCTGCCCAATTCTTAGGCTTTCCTATTTCTGTGCACACAAGCCCACCAGCTGCATTCTGTTTTTGTTTGTTTGTTTGTTTGCTTGGGTCCAGCTGCATTAGGGCTAGGGGCCAGCTGCATTCTGTTTGTTTGAGTCCAGCTGCATTCGGCTATAGGGGCCAGCTGCATTCTGTTTATTTGTTTGTTTGTTTGTGATGGTGTTTTCATTGTAGGTCCCAGTGGTTTTCACACCACTCTGCTGATGCCAACAGCAAGCTAGGAACACCTAGAAATTAAAGCCACCAAATCCCCGGGAGTGCCCCTCCACCAACAGTGGATAAAAGTTGACTTATAGAAGCCACCAGGTTTTTTCCATTTTGGAGGATAAGAATGAGGCTCGTGATCTACATCTGAACTCCAAGTTGCACACTGGGATTAAGCTCTGTGCTGCCCGCAGCAGTACCTTGGCTGGTAACTCACACTTTATCACCTGCTTTCTCTTTTCTCATTTTCTCATCCCTCGACTTGTGTTGCATGGAATCATCTTCCAAATAAAGTATTGTTATTTGAATTCTTTTTTTAATTAAATTTTTTATTTCAATGGCTTTTGGGGTACAAGTGGTTTTGGTTACATGGATAAATTATATAGCAGTGAATTCCAAGATTTTAATGCACCCATCACTCAAGCAGTATACATTGGATCCAAACTGTAGTTTATTTTAGCTCACATCCCCCTCCCACTCTCTCCCTTCTGAGCCTCTCAAGTTCATTATATCACTCTGTATGCTTTTGAGTACTCAGCTTAGCTCCCATTTATAAGTGAAAATTTTCCTTTGAATTCTTATTCCAATTCTTATGTCAAGATATATTCACCACACATTTTGGGTGGAATTATTTTGAACATAAAGATTAATTTGGATACTCTTGGTTGGCATCTTTAAAATAATCTTCCAATCTGTGTTTTTCGGGATCACCTCTCAAATCAATGCTTTCATTTGAATTATTATGCCAGCATCGAAACATACTTGCTATGTATTTTGATTGGCATTATATGAATCTATAAATTCATATCTGAGTGTTCTTGGAATCTTTAAATTTTCAATTCTATAAACAGGATGTATTATTTCATTTATGTAAATACCCTTCTGGTATTTACTTATAGGTGTAGTCTTTGGTGGGCAGCCTCCAAGAAGATCCCCTGTGATCCCCATTTTCTTTTATCCGCATCCTGGTGTAGTCACCCTCCCTCATTTTACCAGAGTAGTTCTCATCCCTTGCTCTGAGCATGGTCAGCCATCACCTGTGAGGATGCTCAGGCAGGCTATAGAGAGGCCAATTTGCTGACAGATTGAAGGCATCCAATCACCACGTGCGTGAGCCTTAGGTGGGAAAAGGTAGAGGCTACAGCAAGCTATAATCACACTACTGCACTCCAGCCTGGGCAACAGAGTGAGACCCTGTCTCTAAAGAAAAAAAAAGAATTATTAGCAGTACCTCTTCTTTCAGTGGTTCATGTAGGCTTACAATACATATATTTTATTTATCAAGTCAACTTCAAATAATATCATTCTGGGCAGAGTAAAAGAATCTTAAGTACACGCCTATTCCTTCCCTCTCACCCTTTGTGCTACTGTCATTTATTATTTTGTATCCACATTTATAATAAACCTCAAAATTAATTGTTATTATTTTTGTTTTAGGCAATGATGTTTAACATATTTTTAAATAAATGTCATTTACATATTTATGCACTTCTTTAAAGCCTTTGTACCACTCTTTATTTATTTAGCTAGATCTCAATATTCATCTGGTATTATTTCTTCTGCTTTTAGAATTTCCTTTGTAATTTATTATAGTGAAGGTCTGTGAATAATAAATTGTCTTGGCTTTTACTTGGCCAAAACAGCCTTTATTTTATGTTTATTTTAAAATTATTTTCAATATTTTAAACTTGATATAGCTTTCCAGGATGACATTTGTTTCCTGCCTTTCAACACTACAAGTATGTCACTCCAATCTTCTGGCTTGCAGAATTTTGATTGGTAAGTTTGATATCACTCTTTGTTCTTCTGCATTTAATATCTTTTATTGCTTTGCCCCCAATACTTAATCTTTGTTGTTTAGCAGCTTGAATGTGATGTGTTTAAGTGTGTCCTGCTGTGCTTCTCTGGGAATTTGGATCTGTTTGCTGTCTTTCATTAATTTTAGAAGATTCATATCTATGATCACTTAAAACATTTATTCTGCCGTGTTTCTTTGTTCAGTTTTTGCTTCTCTCTCTGGCACACAAATTCCACATATGCTAGATTGATTGATGTGGTTTCACAGCTAGACTTTTGTTATGTTATTATTTTTACTTTTACTCTTTTTTTTATTTGTGTTTGTTTGGAAATGTCTATTGCTGTATCTTCAAGCTCATTATTTATCTGTTCTGTCTAGTTTGATTATATACATACTCAGAAAATCATTCATGTCTGATGTGATGTTTCACATTGGTAGCATTTTCATTTTACTATTAAATTTTTGTGTCTTTGTTTTCCCATTATGTTCATGCATATTGTTTTCTTTACCACTACACCCTAAAACATTATAATTGTAATTATTTTAAGGTCCCTGTTTGGGAGTTCCAACAGCTGGACTATCTCTGGGTCTGTTTTCGTTGACTACTTTATCTCTTAACATAAATTTCTCAGCAATCCCACTCAACATATATGTATTTCTTGTCATTTTAGATTGTCTACCATTTGTTATGTGTAAAAGAACAGTATAAGACTGAAATAAAAAGTGTATGTGTTCAGAAATGGGTACACCTCTCCTTCAGTTAGGGATTTACATTAGTAGGCTGAATTAATTCTGTTAGTAGTTAAGCTAGGTTTGAGTTCTAATGTTGTTATAGCTATATCCAGTGTGTCACAGACTCCAAATTCCTTTCAAGGTGAAAAGATGTATGTTCTATTGTTTTAGGGGTAAGGCCAAGTGTCCAAGAGGACTTTTTCCAGTGTGCTGGCAGAAGGCCCTTCATGCTCACTCCATGTGGTGGGAAGTGTTTTCTCTTACCCTCGCCCCTCCTCATGTGTTCAGCTGATACTGCCTGCTACTCAGCTTAAAGGTCCCACTGGGGTATAGTTGTTTCTTGATTTTCCTGATCCAGGATCAGTCTTAGGCAGGGCCTCTGTGTCTCAGGCTCAGGGCTTGACCTTCTGTAGTGTATGGGATGAGCAAGTGTTCTTTCTCCCTCTCAGAATCAGCAGGCCTCTGCTTTGTGTCCTTGGACATGAACAGGTGTATTTGTTTACAATTACTGCTATAACAAATTACACAAATGTTGTGGCTCAAAACAACAAAAAATTATTTCCTTACAGTTCTGGAGGCAAAAATTTTGAGATCAAGGTGTTGGTAGGGCCATGCTTCCTCCAGAGGCTCCAGGGGAAAATCTATTGCATGCTTCTTCCAGAATCTGGGGTCTGCCTGCAATCCTTGGCTTTTGGCCACATCCTCCAAATCTCTGCTTCCATAGTCACATTGCCTATGGAATGTGGTAGTCCTCTTATGTATGTGTAGTCAAATTTCCCTCTACCTCCATCTTATGTGGTTGCACTTAGGTTCTGCACAAATAATCCTGGATAAGCTCCCAGTTATTTTTAAGGTTCTTCACTTAATCACATCCTCAAAGACCTTCTTTCCAAATCAGGTAATATGTGAATGTTCTAGAGATTCAGACTTGGTGTATTTGGGGTGTGTTACTCAGCTCATTACAGCATGTTTCCTTTCCCTTCCTTAGTGGCAGAGTAGGTTTTGCTTCCTACCAATGATGAGTGGGGACAGGTTTCTATTCTTCCCTTATATTTTCCTGAATGTGGCCTTGACTTTTGAGACAGAAGAGCCTCCTGCCCCTGTTTTTGTGTCCAACAACCCTGTCTCTACTCCTACCCTGGTAGCTGCTAAGCTTTGTAACTGGGGCCTCAGGATGTGGTAGGATTTTGTGCAATCAGTGGCAGCTGATTATAATTGTATAGGCTGTGTCAGCAAAGGAAACCAAGTCTTGCCCTGATCCTCAAAATTTCCCTGGATACCCAATCGAGTTTCAAGGAAAAGAAGTGGTGAGAAGATGTATAATCCCTTTATGTCTGAAACTCCCAGCACATTTTACTGTCATGCTAATACACACTCAGCCATCAAGAATTCATTAAAATTTAGTTGTTTTCTTTCTGAAAATAGCTTTATATTAGCTACCACGTCTGTTTAATGAAAAAAACAGTTCATGTGGTCTGCCTCTCTCTAGAAGAGTTAGGCACCCTTTGGAATTGTTTACCTGGTAGCCTTGCAACTTCTGCTTTTTGACAAATTGAAAAATTAATGACTTAGTAGATTATCTGTTTTTTTCTCATTATTAGGCTGGAAGCAAGGCCATATTGCCACATTCTGTATCCTAAGAGGGGGGAAACTTATTTTCCTTTTATTTAGTAGTTCACTTTTTATTTGATAATCTTTTGTAGTTTTTTATGTAGAGGGTTCTATTATATTCATTCATTCATGACCACATATTTGATATTTTGGTTCTCTTTTAGGAAAATTATTTTTAAATTTCAGTTTTCTATGATAGTATGCTTATGTATAAAATTCAGCAGATTTTTATATTCATACCTATTAATCTTAATCATTCCTTTGTAGGTAATTTTGAATTTTCTATTTATATGATCATATTGTTTATAAATAATGGCTGTTTTATTTATTCCTATTTTGATCTTAATTATGTATTTTTCATGAGTGTTGGGCATGAAACTGAATGTGAGAGGGGATGTTAAACATTCCAACCTCATATCCCATCTCAGAAAGCTTTTACAACGTTGCTGTTATGTGTGATGTTGTATTTGATTTTGAATATCATTGATAAAGTTAAGCACATTTCATTCTATTACTAATTTTCTATTAAAAAATTATAAGTAGGTGTTTTATTTTATCAATTGATTCTCTACCCTAATGGAATTTATATATATTTTTCTTCTATTATATTAGTGTTATAAAATGCATTAAACCTGACGGCAGTAGGGTGGTACCACTATGGAAAACAGTATGGAGGTTCCTCACAAAAGTAAAAAGACAACTATATTATTATCCAGAATCCCATTCCTGGGTACATAACCAAAAGAATTGACATCAGGTCTTAAAGAGAGACCTGCACTCCCATGCTCACTGCATTATTCACAAAAGCCAAGATATGAAAAGAACTCAAATCTCTATTGACAAACACGACTGGATAAAGTGTTATATGTGTATGTGTATCGGTTGATATGTATGTGTGTGTGGGTGTGTGTGTGCGTATGAATATTACTCAGCCTTTAAATAGAAGGAAATCTTACGATTTAAGAATAAAGGAAGATCTTACCATTTGTGACAGGTTGGATAGACCTGAAAGACATTATGCTAAGTGAAATAAGTCAGTCATAGAAAAACAAATACTGCATGATTTCTATTATATAAGGTATCTAAAATAGTCAAACTTACAGAAGCAGAAAATGGACTGGTGGTTGACAGGGGTTGGGAGGAGGAATAAACGGGGAGCTCAGTGTGTATAAAGCAACAGTTACATAAGACGAATACATTCGAGGTATCAGTCGTACAATCTAGTGCCTATAGTCAACATCATGGTGCTGTGCCCTTAAAATCTTGTTAAGAAGGTAGATCTCATGCTAAGTGTTCTTACTGCAAAAAAGCAAAGGAACACGAGGGAAAATTTTGGAGATAATGGATGTCTCAAGCATATGTATATGTCCAAACTCATCAAATTGTATATATTTAATATGTACAGTTTTCCCGTATATCAGCTATGTCCCAATAAAGATGCAAAAATAAAGAAAATGTGATTCAAATACAATAAAATATTAGTTCATAAAAGAAAACCGAATTTTAAGATATTTAAAAAATATCTATTTTTCAAGTATTCGATTAAAATTTAGGTGAATAATTTGATGTAGACATTTTCTAAATTAATTTTCAACTATTTTTAGGAACAGTACTATCTTTTGAGCCAGGTACCTCTCCTCTTGCCTCACCTCAAAACGCTTACTGAAAAGAAAAAGTTGTGATACTACAGAAAAGAATGGGGAATGAGGTAGTGGCCTGAATGATTTTCTGAGGGAACGTGTTCTACCTGATGAATCTAAGCTTCCATGACAAGTGATTGTGCTTAAAGATGGGAAGATAGTGACAGGTGTGATATATCTTGACTTGAGCAAAGTTATGGATTCTCTACTGCATGACAAATGGGTTTCATATTAAAAATATATTGTAAATTACAAGTGCTAGGTACATACTGAGTCATGTTTTTCTTGGATAATACTTTGTGTTTGAAAACTATCTAGGCCCAGTATAAAGAAAGATTTTCTAAAATGATGGACTGAAATGTTAGAATGTCAGAAACCAGAAGTCCTGCTCCTTTGGCTCACCTTACCCTTCGACCCTCAAATTCAGTGAATTCTACTATCAAGGATGCTAGCTGAACTTCATAGTGTGTAAACACTGCACGATAGCAGGTATTTGAGCCTTGGTTATGGCCTGAGTGGTTGAGAAGCTATTATAGTATTCCTGGCAATAGACACTAGGCTTCTAAACTGCAAAAGTGGCAGTGAGTGTGTAGATTAGTAGGTGATGAGGGGATTATCTAGGCATCCTCCCTCTCTGTTGCTCTGTAAATGAAATGCACTGATTCTTCTAATCTGAATGCTCATACTTTTCAATATCTGTGCCTTCACAAAACATACCCTCCTAAGAGAAAAACCCAAATACTCCATTTTTACATAAAGTCTTCTCTCTCTCAGTTAGAAAAACATCTTCTATTGGAATTTTAAAAACCCATTCTTTCTTATGATAATCTTAAACCATTGAAAGTACTTTGGTTTTTACACAGAACATTGGAGAATTTGAACATGTTGTGATGTGGCAAGGAAAATGGCTTCAGCCGGGCTAAAATGTAATGGCTTCTCAGGCTCACAGGCTACGTGCAGGCTCACAGGCTAAGTGATAAGGCACTACGATTAATCAGGCCAACGCCAGGTGCAGACACCAGCCTCATTTCAATGGAATTCAAGAACTCGCTGCTCAGGGTCACACGGACCCTGAGAAGAAACCCCCTTGTCTCTAGCTGCTGGCGTTGGCTTCTGAACAAACTGTTAGCTTACTGATATTGGGAGTTTTCACTGTCTCTAACTGCTGACCTTGGCTTCTGTACAAACTGCCTGCTTGCAAAGATCCCCAGTCCCCCCCCCCCGGAAAATCCCCAGCCCCCCAAAAGTGTTGTTTAGCATAAAAGCCCAGTTCTCCCTCAACTCCAGGCCATGGTTTGGAGAGACATGAGTCCTCCGTGGTCGCCGGCAATAAAGACCCTGCAATTTGTCATACTTTTGTCTTGGTGCTGATCTTATCTCGCTAAAATACAACACCATCAGTGTTCAAACTCGATTCAAGGCTCTCCTGCCTGGAATTCAAACGAAGCAGAAAACCCATCTAAACCCCACCTTCTCCTCTAGCTCTCAATTCATGCAAAATGCATTGAATGTGATGGCAATATAAGTGTGTTGGTTATATTCCTTAAACATTTCCTTTTTAAAAAAATGTTGAAGACTTTTATTTTTTAGAGCAATTTTAGGTTTGCAGCATAATTGAGCAGAAGGTACAGAGTTTCCATACGCGCCCTGCGCCTAAACATGCATGGCCTCCCCGCCATCAACATCCCCCACCAGGGCGGTGTGCCTGTTACAGCTGATGATCCTGCGTTGACACAGCACTAGCATTAGCACCCAGTTTATTATCATTATTTTAGAGACAGGATCTTTCTCTGTCATCCAGGCTGGTGTGCAGTGGTGCAATTGTAGCTCACTGCAGCCTCAAACGCCTGAGCTCATGTGATCCTCCCACCTCAGCCTCCTGAGCAGCTGGGATTAACAGGCACATGCCACCATGCCTGGCTAATTTTGCTTCTTTTTGTATAGATGGGCTCACTATGTTACTCTTGGCCTCAAGAGATCTTCTTGCCTCCGCCTTCCAAACTGCCGGGATTACAGGCATAAGCCACCACTTTCAGCCTAGTTTTGATATTCTCTGGGTTTGGGCAAATGTATAATGATGTATATACAACGTTATGGTGGCATACAGAATCGTTTCATTGCCCTAAAAATCCTCACCATTCCACCTAAAAAAAAGTTCTTCCCTCCGCTCAGTAGATAATTAACTCTTCCAAATAGCCATGTTCCACAGGCTGCTGGCACTGTCTCCTCCAAGCCCTTTTGCCTACTTATGCCCTAACCCAGGTCCTGCAGGTGCTCTTGCTGAGGTCTGGCTTCTTTGCAGCTCCAGACAGGAAGGTCCATGCTCCTGCCAGAAACCATGTCCTTCAGGACAAGGTACTCTGGTTTTCCTCCTACCTCTCTGACAGGCCCTTCTCCATGGTAGCCTCCCCCTCCTTTTCCCTTAAATGCTGGTATCCCCAGGACCATCCCTGAAATGCCAATGTTCCCAGGACCCTGTCCCAGTCATCTTCTCTTTCTACCCTCTCTTTGGCAGACTCACCTAAGCTGGTGGTTTAAATTGCCATCAACATGCTGATGTTCTTAAATCCCTACCCTCTACTCTCAACCTTTATATCTGACGGCCTAACCCAACATCCCTAATTGAGTATCCTATAGGCATCTGAAATCAGTGAATGCATAGCTTGCTTTGGGCCACACTCAGTTTGAAGTGGCATAGGTTGAAGGATGAGTGACCATTAGATGAGAAGCAGGATGGGGTAAGCGGTGTGGTGGGAATGAATGAAGAGAATGAAGCTGCAGGAACAGGCAGAGGCCAGGCCAGGCAGAGCCTTGAGAGACATGTTAAGAATTCTGTCTTTATCCAAAGGCAATGGGAAGATAATGAAGGGTGTCAGGCAGATGGAAGAGGAAGTTATGATGAGATTCATTTGTAGACAAGCCCACTATAGCTTCAAAGGAAAGTCCATCTTAACTTCCTCCCCTATGGCTGAAATACAGGACCTCCATCCAGCCCCCTTGAGGTATGTGTAGTCATGGTCGGTGCTGCCAAGGAGCTTTCACACTCACTGAGCTCTTCCTCAAGCCTTGCCTCTGGGAGTCAAGTGGGGCCAGGCCTGGGTCTCTGGGCAGTGACTATGAGGGGCTGTGTCCAGACACCCCAGGAAAGATGCTCCAGGAAGGCAGACAAAGAACTCAACTCGAAGGCTTAGCAGATCATGGACGTTAAACCGTAAGCGCAGCCGGCTCACTGCCCCTCTGACTCACAAGAAGTAAATCCCTCCAGGTCAGCACAGTTTCTACATCCATTTAGGGAAAGGCTTAGAGGCATGGAAATCCCAGAATGCCACCACCCCAACAAGAGAGAGACTTAAATCCCACTGCCATTGAGGGCCCAGAGTTTTTTTTAAGGGATCAAGCCACTAAGATCCTGAGCCTCGGGTTATTTGCGTGAGCCATATGTTCTCCATTCATCCTTTCACAGGAGAAGGCCACCCGCCTGGACAGCCTTGGCCTCAGACCCTAGACTCCTGAGCCCCCATTCACCCATGCAGGGCAGCCAGGACCTTCATGGAACCTCAAACCCAGCCTTTGGGTGAGGGGTGAGGGAAGAAGAAAAATGGATCCACTATGCCTTTGGAAGCAGGGCTAGTGTCATCGTGTTGTGGTTCTTTGGCAATAGCAACCAGGATAACCAGGCCTTTGTGGATGCCCCTCCTCCCTGTGCAGGCCCTGAACTGTGGATGTTAGGCAGACCTCACCCTATCCTCGCATCATCCCCCTCTTCAGCTGGAGAAACTGAGGCTCAGAGAGACCAGGAAACATGGATAGATGGTGGTAGAACCAGGTCTGGATCTGATTTTCCTGAATTCCCAACTCCTTTTCCTTTGCCAAGACCCTCAGCAGTGGGTAAGGGTCACTGCATGGGTGGATAGCAAAGCTGCTCCTGCATCCACTGAAACAGAACCAGGATGCAGACCCAGGAGGGATGGCCAAGGCAGGGGTACCGAGGAGGCAGCAGATGGGGAAGGAAGCTACAGACGAGGCTCCAGGTGGAGACCCGCAGGGGCCCGACAGTGCTGTCCAGGGCACAGCTCAGACTCCCACAGCCCACAGTCTGGTTTATTCTTCAGCTCTCAAGGGAGAAGGGCCTCTCTTGGCAAGAAAGAACAGCAATCGCGTGGTGAGGAGGCCAATGTAGGCAACAGTCCATAAAGTTAGGAGGCTGAGAGCTGGGAGAACAGAATGAAACCAACAACAGCCAAGAGGAAACAAACTCGCTCCACAGACATTCAGTACATAGAGACAAAAAAGCAGCAGAAAACAGGGACCGGTCTTCGTAAAGGCAGCTGCTGGGCAGAATCATCGTTCTCTGTGCATGCCTTGGCCGGGCGAGGCAGGGAAGGCTTCCAGGTTCGAAGAGGTCTTCACAGTGTGCATGTGTGAGGGTGACCCTGTGCACGGTGTGTGCCCGTGAAGCCACACATGCAGTGTGTGGTATGTGTGTGAGTGTGACCGTGTATGAGAGTTTGTGGGTAAACAGGACTTCTAAGAAAAGGAGCTATCCTAAAGAGAAAAAGTGCCCTAAGACTGCAATCAGAAACGGTCAGGACATTTTATTCTTACTTGTTCATATAGCTTGACCCTTGCATGTCAATAATGAAAGTAATTTGGAAAAATAAGTCAGAGGCTTGGTTGAAATGTTCGTAGGGAGGTGTCGCCCCACTGACTGTCTGATCATGTGTGTGTCCTCGTGGATGAGAAAGGCCCAGAACCATGTCCCCTGTCCTTTTCCCCAGCCTCAGCTCAAGAAATATTTTACTTCCTTGTAATGTGTCTGTTCATCTTTTCCCACTTTAACACCTCATGGGCTGGATTTCAACAAAATCTTCTTCCCACCAAGAGGCAGAGCCTAGCTGTGCCCAGGCCCATGCAGGGGGCTGGGAATGAGACTGCGGTCTTCTGAGGAAAAGTGACGGAGGTGCTGCAACAGACCCCAGCCGAGTGGGGTCCCTGAGCGACCCCAGGGACTTGTGCTGAACCCCAGTTCTTAGGGAACAGACAGTTGGGAGCACATTTTCCTCCAGTCTAAGTAAATCAGGAACCTACATGCTAGTCTTGGGAAGCCATTAGCAGGCCGTGTGACTTACTCCTGCCTCTGAGCCATTTCAGCATCTGTCAAATGAGTTGATTTGGGCAGTTTCCCAGTGTGTGCTCTGTGGAGTAGGAATCCCACAAGACAGTCCAAAACACTGGGTTTTTTAGTTGTTTCTGAGAAACACCGCACAATTTATCGCTTTCTTCAAGATTCACAGTGTCTATGTGCATAACAAAGGTTCTAGAAAGACATCTGTTGAAAATGGTCTAAACCAGGGTTTTCCATGCTTTGGTGACCCTGGAACCCCATTTCACTCAACAGCCACTCACATTTCCAAAAATTAGAGCTCAGGGGACTGGCCGGGCCAAAGGACCTCTAAGGCTCCTTCCAGTTTAACAGCCTGTGGTTCTGGCAACACACCCAGGATGCATCTTTCAGAGCAGGACCTCTTTCCCATCCTTCTGGAGGGTTTTGATCTGTTTGCCTTCTGCTGTGTAGGACTAGGTCCCAGAGAGAGTAATTATAGTCTGGGAACAGTAGCTCATGCCTATAATCCTAGCACTTTGGGAGGCCAAGGTGGGTGGATCACTTGAGGTCAGGAGTTTGAGACCAGCCTGGTCAAAATGGTGAAACCCCGTCTCTACTACAAATACAAAAATTTAGCCAGGCATGGTGGTGCCCACCTATAATCCCAGCTACTCGGGAGGCTGAGGCAGGAGAATGGCTTCAATCCAGGAGGCCAAGGTTACAGTGAGCCAAGATTGTACCACTGTACTCCAGCCTGGGTGACAGAGAATCCCTCTCAAAAAACAAAAAAAGAGAGAGTAATTACCTCTCCCATAGCAGCAGTCACCACTGGGATAGTGGAAGTAGAGGCTGTAACTCTTATTTATATTCAGTTTTTTTCCTAAAAATAAGGAATCAATTAAACTTTAATTTAACATACATATTTATAATAGCACATGTATATAATTTGTAAGTAAATATGCATGTATTAGAGGTACAGTTTAAAAAATTATCATTGACAGTAGTGCATGATCAAAAATGTTTGGAGACCACTGACCTAAAAAATGTGCCTTAAGATATTAATTTATATTCAAAATCACTAGTTTATCTAATGCTTAGTAGAATGGAAAATAAATGTGTAACATGCCACACATGGTGTTTACTTCTTAGCTACTTGTTCTTATCTCCATGTCCAACAGTCCTTATGTCCACTTCAGGCCTGGAGTATCATGCTTCATATGTCAATTCAAAATAAACTTACTAAGGAACTTAGATTAGCAACGTAATGATTTTGAATGCAGATCCTGAGCCAGTATTTCTTGGGAATGTCTCTATTACATTGTGAAATGGCATTCACTGTTGTCCACACACACATTTCTGATAATTAAGCAAATCTCTGAACACCTCTTCTAAGATTCAAAACAACTAAATGAAAACCAGTATCATTATAAAGTTATTCTCTAGAAAATTTAAGGAAGACAATATTTGAGGAAGACAACTCCCATATATATTTTTTTCTTAGTAGTTCAGCCTAGGCTCCTATATATAGTTTCTCCCCAAAATACTTGAGTGTAATTATCTAGCAGGTCACCAGTTGTGAACCTTGAGAAACAAAGCAGCACAGTGTGATTTGTACAAAGAATGATTTTACCCACTAAGTCTCCCACTGTTTATATTTGCCTCAAATCAAAATGCTTTGGCTGAATACAGGATTCTAATGAAAGGCTCACCGCAGTCCAGTTCTGCCCTCAGTGCTTGTGACACGTAGAGTCTGTGTGCCCAGTGAGAGGCTGAGTTCAGCGAAGTAACTGTGTTCTCATAGGGCGACATCACAATAGGACCTGCAGCGTCCCCAGGGAGCCATCCCACTGTGCCACTGCTGCTGCTGCCATGCAGGGTAACCTCCCTCCTCTCCCACCCATGGCTTTACCTTGGCTTGGGCATCTCCACCTGCCCTGTCCATCGCTTCCTCTTGGGCTTTCTGCCCTCCACGAGAACCATTAGGCAAAACAAGAACAAAAGGAGTCTTGTAAAATAAGGCATTTTGTGGATGTCCGTGAGGCAAAAAGCTGCTTTCCAGTAGCCTGTGGCGGAGTAAATCCCCCCCAGCTTGACCATTGATCCGTCTGCTGCCTCCTGATGGGCTGCTCAGAGGGGCTGTGAGGGCAAGGCTGGCCAGGCCAGTTGTCCCGATTTACTATTTGTTACTGATGCCCCACTCACCCCCTCCACTCCAGGCCGTGACACAAACACCAGGCTTTGCCCTCCCTGCTGATTAGTGATTGGCCATTAGTCAAGAAGTTTGTCCTCTCATGAAATTCTGCTTCCGCTGAATCCTAGAATAGCTTTGGCTAAAGCTGTTATATAAAAAAAATTAAATCCTTTGAACATACCAGCTTTGTGCTGAGATTATTGATCCATCTTCTGGCTGCATAAAACCAGTCTGTTCCATCTACCAGGGTGTCAGCTTGGATTCCAAGTAGATTTGCAGAGAGGACTTGGTGGACATTTAGATGGGTACATAAATGTGTTCAGGAAATGCTGAGTAAACATGAATGACCTGTTTCCTTAGGGTTGATTTATTTATGGAGCTAAGAGAATATGCTTTACCTATGAGCAAGGATACTTCCTTTCTCACAAATACAGATCAGCTTTTTCCAGCGAAAACATCAAAGCATAAAACACATTTTTAGTTTGAAGGTCGGCATAAATCAAAGAATTCATAACTATATAAGGTTTTTTTCCTACCATGAGCATTAAATTAACTTTGGTCTTTAACCCTAAAATGTATCAAATCAAACATCGGAAATTAGGATTAATTCCTATCCTGGGATATGGAATTAAGCACATTAGAATTGTAGAGATACATGTGATTATGTCTAACCTACTAAACAAAATAGAATATGTTTAAAAACTACTCATTGCTTGCTATGTCCTGGCAATGGAAAAATTCGTGGTAGTACCATAGGGAGATGAGGGTGGAGATCAGAAGGTGGGATAGCCATAAGTGAAACAGAATTGGGATTTTACTATGTATAAAAGACAGAATCAAAAGAAGCTCTTTGATTCCTTTAAGCAAAGTGAGATGGCATGATCCACTTTATTTTTGAAAGAATTCCTAATTGAGATCAGTTGGATCAGAGAACTTATGATGACAAAAGGGAATGAGGTCCTGCTCTGAGGAAAGGGAAGAGGGGAGAAGAGAAAGGAAGACACAGGAGTGAGATACTCAGGTTAGTTCAGAGGTAGCATACATTTGGTGCCTGTGCAGACAGAGTAGGAGGTGAGAGAGAGAGAGAGAGAGAGAGAGAAAGAAAGTCAGCAATAGTATCAAGGATTCTAGTGTGGAGGTGGGTTTGGCGGATGATACCACCATTAACTGATATTTATTAGAGGTGGACAAGTTTGATGGGAGATGAGATCAATTTTGACTTGTGGTATTTGAGTCTGAGGGACCTCTGACACCCAATAAGGAGCTAGAGTATGGGCCGGGCACAGTGTGTCACACCTGTAATTCCAGCACTTTGGGAGACCAAGGCAGGTGGATTACCTGAGGTCAGGAGTTCAAGACCAGCCTGGCCAACATGATGAAACCCCATCTCTACTAAAAATACAAAAATTAGCTGGGCATGGTGGCGGGTGCCTATAATGCTAGCTACTCAGGAGACTGAGGCAGGAGAATGAACCTGGGGGGGAAAGGTTACAGTGAGCCACAATAATTCCAGCCTGGATGAAAGAGCAAGACTCCATCTCCATTTGAAAAAAAAGTTAGAGCATGAGCCTGGAGCTCAGGAGAAAGGTCTAGACTAGAGAAATAGATATGGTAGATATTGAGCTGTAGAGACCAAGCGAAAGTTTTCCCTTTGCCCCATAAAGGATCACTGAAAAATCAACTGACAAAAAAGAAAAGTAATAGGAGAAAAGGCATACAAATTTATTAACATGCATGGGGGAAAATCACATCATGATTATCCAATTATCCAGCATGATACAGATGTTTATATGTCCTTTTTCATAAGGAAGAGATGGGGGATGTAGACAATTCTTTTGAGGGACAGCTTCCTGCATAGCAAAAGAAACAATCAACAGAGTAAACAGACAACCCACAGGGTAAGGAAAAATCTTTGCAAAGTATGCATCAAAGGGCTAATATCCAGAATCTACCAAGAACTCAAATAACAACAACGACAACAACAAAAACAAGTAACTCCATTAAAAAGTGGACAAAGGACAAGACGTTTTTCAAATGACACACCAGCAGCCAACAAGCATATAATATAAAGTGCTCAATATAATCACCAGAGAAATGCAAATTAAAACCACAGTGAGGTACATTTTGCACTAGTCAGAATGGCTATTATTATAAAGTCTAAAAGCAAAAGATGTTCACGAGAATGCAGAGAAAAGGGAATACTTATACACTGTTGGTGGGAATGTGAATTAGTACAACCTCTGTGGAAAACAGAATGGATAGTTCTCAAAGAACTAAAAATAGAACAACTATTCAATTCAGCAATCCCACTACTGGGTATATACCCAAAAGGAAAAAAAGCATTGTATCAAAAAGATACCTGCGCTCATATGTAACAACAGAGCAGGAGCTTCACCATCTTGGACAAACACCACCATTTTAAGTTTCACTTGATTTAAAGAATAAAAAAGCTGCCTAAATCCAGCCCCAAAACATCAGCCTAATGGCTAATATCAGAATAACCAGAACATTCCAAGCCTAAGCTAAACTCCACTCTGACCAGAAACATGCCAACCCAGAGATTGCCTCCCCTCTAACCAGAGACATTCCAACCCCACAATAACCTTTTTTTTACATAGAAAGATTCCAAACCTATGATAAGCTCCCCTCTTTTTAAATTCATAAATATCTTTAGTCTATAAGAAAGAACACTCCTGACCAAAATCAGCCAGAAGCCCTTTTCAGATTTATTCTTCAAAATAAACCTGTTTTTGACTGTTGAGCCACTTTTCATGTTTCTTTCCTTTTTCTTTAACTCTTACAATATGTTTATCACAGCACTATTTACAAAAGCAAAGATATGAGACTGACGCGCTGCCTCCCGCACTAAGGAGGCAACTTCCATAGCAAAGATATAGAATCAACCTAAGTGTCCATCAACAAAGGATTGGATAAAGAAAATGTGGTATATATTTATGCCATGGGATGCTACTTAGTCATGAAAAAGAATGAATCACATCTTTTGCAGCAACATGGATAGAACTAGAGGCCATGATCCTAAGTGAAATAACTTAGAAAGTCAAATACTGCATGTTGTGTAAGTGGGAGCTAAACAATGGGTATACATGGACATACGCAGTAGAATAATAGAAATTGAAGACTTCAAAAGGTGGAAGGCTGGAAGGTGGATCAGGGTTGAAAAATTACCTATTGGAGGCCAGGTGTGGTGGTTCACACCTGTAATCCCAGCACTTTGGGAGGCCGAGGAGGGTGGATCACCTGAGGTCAGGAGTTTGAGACTACCATGGCCAACATGGTGAAACCCCATCTCTATTAAAAATGCAAAAACTTAGCCGGGCACGGTGGCTCATGCCTATAATCCCAGCACTTTGAGAGGCCAAGGCAGGTAGATCACGAGGTCAAGAGATCAAGACCATCCTGGTCAACATGGTGAAACCCTGTCTCTACTAAAAATATAAAAATTAGCTGGGCGTGGTGGCGCACGCCTATAGTCCCAGCTACTCGGGAGGCTGAGTCAGGAGAACTGCTTGAATCCAGGAGGCAGAGGTTGCGGTGAGCCAAGATCGTGCCATTGCACTCCAGCCTGGGTAACAAGAGCAAAACTCCATCTAAAAAAAAAAAAAATACAAAAACTTAGCCAGGCAATGTGGCAGCTGCCTATAATCCCAGCTACTTGGGAGGCAGACAGGAGAATGCCTTGAGCTGGGGAGGCGAAGGCTGCAGTGAGCCAAGATCGTGCCATTGACTTCAACCTGGGTGACAAGATCAAGACTGTCTCAAAAACAAAAACAAAAACAAAAATTACCTATTGGGTACAATGTTCACTAATTGGGTGACAGGTACACTGAAGGCTCAGATATCACCACTATGCAATATATATGTATGTAAGAAATCTGAACTTGTACCCTCTAAATATATAAAGATAAAAGACAAATGGGATCTAATTAAACTCCAGAGCTTCTGTACAGCAAAAGAAACAATCATTAGAGTGAACCAGCAGCCAACAGAATGGGAAAAAAATTTTGCAATCTACCCATCTGACAAAGGGCTAATATACAGAATCTACAAAGAACTAAAACAGATTTACAAGAAAAAAACAAACCCATTCAAAAGTGGGCGAAGGACATGAACAGACATTTTCCAAAAGAAGACATTTATGAGACCAACAAATATATGAAAAAATGCTCATCATCACTGGTCATTAGAGAATACAGATCAAAACCACATTGAGATACCGTCTCACGCCAGTTAGAATGGTGCTCATTAAAAAATCTGGAGACGGTCAGTCCCTCCCATAGCCGCTGCGCCCACCGCGGGCCGCCCCTCTGCATGCAGCTCCGGCGCCACCTTGGGCCCGCGGGCGGAGCCAGGTGCTGACGGGCGCGGCGGGGGCTGCCGAGCGCTCCTGCTCCTGCGGCTGCGGCGTGTGCTCGGCGACTGCACTTCCCCATGGGGCTGGCCCGCGGCGCCCGGGCGCTCTGAGATTGTCACTGCTGCTCCAAGGGCACTCGTGGAGGGATTTGGAGTTCCTAGAGAGCTGCCTTTGTGAGAAGCTGGAAATACTTCTTTCAAATCCATCTCTTAGTTTTCCATAGGAACATCAAGAAATCATGAGCAACTTTGGTAATGAGTTTGACTGCCACTTCCTTGATGAAGGTTTTACTGCCAAGGACATTCTGGACCAAAAAATTAATACAGTTTCTTCTTCCGATGATAAGGATGCCTTCTATGTCGCAGACCTGGGAGACATTCTAAAGAAACATCTAAGGTGGTTAAAAGCCCTCCCTCGTGTGACTTCCTTTTATGCGGTCAAATGTAATGATAGCAGAGCCATCGTGAATACGCTTGCTGCTATTGGGACAGGGTCTGACTGCTAGCAAGACTGAAATACAGTTGGTGCAGAGTCTGGGGTGCCTCCAGAGAGGATTATCTATGCAAACCCTTGGAGTCCAGATGATGACTTTTGATAGTGAAGTTGAGTTGATGAAAGTTGTCAGGGCACGTCCAAAAACAAAGTTGGTTTTGCGGATTGCCACTGATTTTTCCAAAGCAATCTGTCGTCTCAACGTTAAATTCAGTGCCACACTCAAAACCAGCAGGGTCCTTTTGGAACGGGCAAAAAGAGCTAAATATCGATGTCATTGGTGTCAGCTTCCACGTAGGAAGTGGCTGTACCGATCCCGAGACCTTTGTGCAGGCAATCACTGATGCCCGCTGTGTTTTTGACATGGGGCTGAGGTTGGTTTCGGCATGTATCTGCTTGATATTGGCGGTGGCTTTCCTGGATCTGAGGATGTGAAGCTTAAATTTGAAGAGATCAACAGTGTAATCAACCCAGCGTTAGACAAATATTTTCGTCAGACTCTGGAGTGAGAATCATAGCTGAGCCCGGCAGATACTATGTTGCATCAGCTTTCACACTTGCAGTTAATATCATTGCCAAGAAAATTGTATTAAAGGCATAGACCGGCTCTGATGATGAAGATGAGTCGAGTGAACAGACATTTATGTATTACGTGAATGATGGCGTCTATGGATCATTTAATTGCATACTGTATGATCATGCACATGTAAAACCCCTTCTGCAAAAGAGACCTAAACCAGATGAGAAGTGTTATTCATCCAGCATAAGGGGACCAACATGTGATGGCCTCAATCGGATTGTTGAGCACTGTGACCTGCCTGAAATGCATGTGGGTGATTGGATGCTCTTTGAAAACATGGGCGCTTACACTGTTGCTGCTGCATCTACTTTCAGTGGCTTCCAGAGGCCGATAATCTACGACGTGATGTCAGGGCCTGCATGGCAACTCATGCAGCAAATCCAGAACCCCGACTTCCCACCTGAAGTAGAGGAACAGGATGTCAGCACCCTGCCTGTTTCTTGTGCTTGGGAGAGTGGGATGGAACGCCACTCAGCAGCTTGTGCTTCAGCTAGTATTAATGTGTAGATACCACCCTTGTAGCTGTTAACTGCAAGTTTAGCTTGAATTAAAGGATTTGGGAGGGCGATTTAACTTAATTACTACTAGTTTTGAAATGTCTTTGTAAGGGTAGGGTCGACACAGTATGGCCACATGGAAGACTAGGATATGGGTCACACTTACCTGTGTTCCTACGGAAACTATTCGAATTATTTGTTTTATATGGATTTTATTCACTGTTCAGACATGCCACTTCAGAGTGCTCCTCAGCTGCTGAACAAGCGATTGCAGCTTGTACAGTGGCAGAATGGGCCAAAAGCTTAGTGTTGTGACCTGTTTTTAAAATAAAGCATCTTGAAATAAAAAAATTTTAAAAAAATAAATAATAAATCTGGAGACAGATGCTGGAGAGAATGTGGAGAAATAGGAACAGTTTTATACTGTTTTGTGGGAGTGTAAACTTGTTCAGCCATTGTGGAAGACAGTGTGGCGATTCCTCAAGGACCAGAAATAGAAATTCCATTTGACCCAGCAATCCCATTACTGGGTATATATCCAAAGGATTATAAATGGTTCTATTTATAAAGACACATGCACATGTATGTTCACTGTGGCACTGTTTACAATAGCAAAGACCTGGAACCAACCCAAATGCCTATTAATGATAGACTGGACAAGGAAAATGTGGCACATATGCACCATGGAATACCATGCAGCCATAAAAAATGATGAGTTTGTGTCCTTTGTAGGGACATGGATGAAGCTGGAAACCATCATTCCCAGCAAACTGACACAAGAACAGAAAATCAAACACCGCATGTTCTCACTCATAGGCAGTTGTTGAACAATGAGAACACATGGACACAGGGAGGGGAGCATCACACACTGGGGTCTGTTGAGGGGGAATAGGGGAGGGACAGTGCAGGGTAGGGGGTTGTGGAGGGATAACATGGGGAGAAATGCCAGATATTGATGACAAGGGGATGGAGGCAGCAAACCACATTGCCATGTATGTACCTATGCAACAATCCTGCATGTTCTGCACATGTACCCCAGAACCTAAAGTGCAATAAAATATTTATATATATTAGAAAATAATAAATAAATTTGTTTACAAGTTTGTGTGTAAATATGTTTTTATTTCTTTTGGACATTTTATGTGGCAGTGAAATTGCTGAATCATAGGGTAACTTTATGTTTAACTTTTTGAGGAACTGCCAAATTGTTTTTCAAAGTGGCTCTGCCATTTTACCTTCCTACTAGCAATGTATGAGAGTTCCAAGGTCTCCATATCCTCACCAACACTTCTATCTGGCTTTTTTGTTCTGACCAACCTCGTGAGTGTAAAGTGAGATCACTGTGGTTTTGATGTGCATTTCCCTAGTGACTAAGGATGCTGAGCTTCTTTTCACATGCTTAGTTGACATTTGTGTATCTTCTTTGTAGAAATGTCCATTCAAATTGTTTGCCATTTTTAAATCAGTTTATTTCCTTTTTATTCCTGAATTGCAAACTCTTTAGATATTTCAGATGCAAGTCCCTTATCACATATGTGATCTGCAAATATTTTCTCCCATTCTGTGTTGTCTTTTCACTTTCTTAATGGTGTTGAGATGCAAGAGTTTTTTATTTTGATGAAATATAATTTTTCTTTTGGTCACCTAAGGGTTGTTTTGCTTTGTTTTGAAGAGACAGGGTCTTGCTCTGTGGCCCAGGCTAGAGTGCTGGAGTGCAATGGGGCTATCATAACTTACTGTAACCTCAAACTCCTGGGTTCAGGCAATCCTCCCACCTCAATCTCCTGCATAGCTAGGGCTACAAGCTAATTTTTTAAAAAAGAAATTTTTGTAGACAGGGTCTTGTTATGTTGCCCAGGCTGGTTTCAAACTCCCAGCCTCAAGTGGTCCTCCCAACTTCACCTCCCAAAATGCTGAGATTATAGGCGTGATCCACCATGCCAGACCTGCTTGTGCTTTTGATGTCATATTTTAAAAACCACTGTATATTCCATCGTCACATGTTTATGTTTCCAATAATCTTAGTTTTAACTCTTATATTTAGACCTTTGATCCATTTTGAATTAACTTTCTATATAGTGTGAGGTAGTGGATGATATTACTTTATTTGCTCATTTTTCTCAGGGCAGGGTATAGCCCCAATAGATCAAGGTCAGAGCTGTGGAAAGGCCCCAAAGGCATTTGCTGAGGTCTGATTATGCCAGAAACTAGGCAGGCCTCTAGTCACACACAGCATTGTGCTTTATGTTAAGGGTCTGGCCCTATCTAAGAGCAATAGGAGAGAAGGGGTCACGCCTGTATATTGAAGACTCTGGATGCAATGTAAGGAATGGGGCGAGACTACAGACCTGTTAGGAGGTTATTGCACCAATTTGGAGGAGTTGATAGCTAAATAGGGTAGTGCCTAGTTAGGGAAGTGGAAAGATGTGAGAAATATTCCAGGAGGTAGAATGGATGAGAGATAAGACTGAATGACATAAAGAATACAACCTTTGGTCAAAAACAAGGTATGAATAAAGTCACTGGTTTTATTGAGCAGCTCAAACTACTTCTGAGGGCAACTGTTCAAAAGATGTTCCCAATAGCTTTTGAGCAATGCACAGCCTCCCATAAAAGCTTTAAAAGTACATCTGTTAATGTGCACATTAGTCTTTGTTAGTCAGGTTCACTAGATGCATTAACCTTACATATTCTTACTTGCAATTAAGAAAACACAGGCTTTTCAGTATTTCAGCCTAGGTTTTTGTTCAAATGAGTCCAAATGTGACTTGTTTATGAGTCCAAATGTTTACTTGTTTTCTGATTCTGATCTATAAAAACGGGTGGTCTCAAGAGACCAGAAAGTTTATTCACAGCCAAAAATGACAGAGTTCTTATTCTCCTGAAATAGGAAACTTTGTTATTTCCATAGTCAAAACAATTATTGAAATTTTTTAAAAAGTTGAGAATCTTGAAATTCTTTTATTTCAGAATAAAATAAGCAGCATGAAAATGTAAAGTGCTACATAAAAGCCCCATATTACATAAATTTTGAAAAGTTCATTGGCTTAAAGTTATAAGTGAAATAGATTATGTATTTTTTCAACAGATTATTTTTTCAATAAGCATGCTATTTTAATTACTTTGATATCTCATCATATGCTATGTTGGTCAAAGAAAAAGTCATGAGTTATCTACATCTGAGGATTAAAGTAAGGAGTCCTCGGTCTTTACTTGCCAGAATATATATCCATAAGTTTTGGCCTTATGCTGGAATTAAGGAGTTAAAGTGGGACTTTAAAAATAATAAGTTTTCTGGAGACTTTTCAGTGGGGCTTGGACAAGAAGGGCTCCAAAGACCAATTGTGCTCATTAACTTCACATTGGGGGGTCAGATTGACAATTCAATGATTTTTAGGGAGCACATGTGAGGTGAAAGGGAAGAAGAAAATGGTGCCACTTTCAGATGGTGCATCAGGTGCTAAAAAATATCCCAACACAAACAAGCAGGTAGCTATTTTGACAGGTGAGGGAAGAGATGCAAGTCAGATAGAGAAGGATCTGCACAATGCAAAATCTTCTTGGCTTTTTTTTTTTTTTTTAAACTTAGCAGTGAATGCAGCAGGATTGGCTTAAAGTATAGGTACACCCCATGGAAACATGCAACAAGATCACATTGATCCAGAGGCTGGCTCAGGTTTGACTGAGGGGAAATGGAAGGAAGACTGTTCCTAGCACACAATCTCAGCAGAGGTTGAAGTGGTGGGGATTTCTTTCTTCTCATATGACACTACCTGGTTTTCCCAGGTAGGTCAGTGACTTCTTGCTAGGAGACCACTGAGCACTGAACTGACATTTCTAGTATGCTTCACATCAAGACTTTAGAATATATTTTATCATGGTAATAAAGTTACAAAATGGTAACCTATGATTTTCCTCACATATGAGATCTTCATAAAGTCCTTGAGCTTTTTAGACTTTATCAATGTCAGCTACAGATATAAAAAACAATCTATAAACACCTTTAAAATGCTAATTTATTAAAGTTTAAGACAATTCTGTATTATATAATAGTGTACAATATGTTCTTATTTTAGATGTAGAAATAGAAAACTGGCTCTCAGATGAAAACAGAAATTGTGTCTGACAGTTTTAATAGAACCAACGTTCCATAAACAGGAATAAAAATTAAATCTGCCTTTAAAATGATTTTACAAATTATTTCTCTTATCCGTAATTTCAGTTGGTTAAAACAACATAAGGACTTTATGAATAACCTCCCCATCCAAGATATACACATATGAGCTAACTTTTGTGGACTGATCTAGAACCTAAACACTATTTCCAACATTGTTTGACTTGTAAAAAAATTAACTTACAAACACGCATTTGGAGCATAACCTATTTGAAAGTTTGGGACTACCTATATTTAAAACTTAAATCTTCATTAACAACACCCTCAAGAGTGCCTTCAGCGCTGCAAACTGAACATGCTGAAGGCAACATTTTTCTGTGATTATATGGTCTCACCAGGCATTATGATGAGACTATTATCTATTAGAGTCTGCGGAGCTAGCTAGCACTAAGTTATATATTGATTTTTCCACTGAAAATTCTTTCTTGGGCTCTGACTAGGTGGACAATTCTAAGTATATGTTTTTCTAACTTCTATCACTGTTCCTTGGGCCCTGAGGTTTTCTATTAAAATAGTACATGAAATATTTCAACATTATGCATATTCCTGGAATTAAAATTTATAGTGATTATAAAGCTAGGCATATAATACATCTCAAAATACATACATTTCAAAACAGAGCAAACATTCAAATCTTAAGATCTCCCCATTTAACTTCTGGGAAGAAAATAAAGTGATCTCCTAGCTTAGACCCTTTCTTCCTTAAAACAAAAATCTATGGAAGACTGCTTTACTTCTTTTTGAATTTGTGTGAGTGTGGCAGCAGGGGGCAGGGGGTGATGATAACAGCATATCAAAGTGGTTACAAAATACTCCCTCTTCAAGTAGCATCTAGTGACAAAGATGTGATCTCATTTCCTCATAAACGTCTGACTGAAAGTTTTTTCACTGAAGAATGTTTAGGACACAAAGTCACAGAATGAGCAATCCCAGTAAATCTCCTATGAATGACTTTTTTTAAGGAAGCTACTTGAGTTTTGCTTTCCCTTTTCAACTGTTTTATCCCTATACATTCTACATACGTAGAAACAGAGTACTCAATAAATGGTATTAACTAGTAATACTCACTGGAACATAAAACATTGTCTTTTATCCAAAAATTTCAAAGGGCAATACAGGAAAGTATTATAAATTTACATAAAAAGAAGGTGAAGCATGAGAAAAAACAAGTTATTTCCCTGCAAAGCAGATGAAATAGTGAGAAAAAGAACTCTGACTTCCAGTCCCTTACACTAAGCAGGACATAACTGCTAGACATAGTCTGAATGTCTAGATATATTTATACTAAACTTATAAGGATCAAAAAAGGAATGAAGGGTAAATACAAAATAATCTTTTTGTAAACAATTCTTAGATTATACCCAATGCAGAATGTTTAATGAAGCAGTTGAGTCACAGCTCTTAAGTCACAAAACAATACTATAACTCAAAGTCAAATATGTATTCATTGGCCAGATATATTCGTCGGAATATAAGAGCGGCCAATGCCAAAGTCAGGATGACAATGAGTACAGCTGATCCACCATGATCTGTGTGGTTGTCTCTTGGCTGGTGGCCCTGGATTACATCTGGTGAAGTAGATGACCTTCTCTGACTCTGCTGCTGGGCTCGGCGCTGTCGAGGGCTCATGGAAGTATTCTTAGCTACAGGCTGGGTAGGCTGTTGAAAGGATGCTGCTGAGGAATTCTGGACTCCATACTAGGAAATTTTAAGAAATTTTGTTTGAAACTGGCAAAGAAGATTTGTATATATGCTTGTTATCTATTCAAGAATACACAGAATCTCAGAGTACAACACATGGCTAAGGGCAACACTACCAAGAATGATAGTTACTAATAATATATCCTACCAAGAATGATAGTTAGTAATAATGTATCCTTTTGGAGGCATCTAAATTTAGGTTAAAAAAAAAAGTCGTAACTCAGGACAGCTTTCTGGCCTTTTATTAGTTTTATTGATATATTTAGAAAAACAATCCCTTAAAACATTGACTGTAGATGATATTTTAACACATACACTTACTGAAAATATTTATATACATACAATGTTTTAATTAGGTTCCTGTGTTTCAGATGCCCTTTGTCTCTATTTTTTTTTTTATCATTATATTTTTAGGGATGGGATCGTGCACATTGCCCAGGCTGGTCTTGGACTCCTGGGATCAAGCGATCCTCCTGCCTTGGCCCCCCAAAGTGCTGGGATTATAGGCATGAGCCACCATGCCCAGCCTCAGATGCCTTGTGGATGGTATAACACTGACTAAAAATCCAGTACCTTGATAACATTCTAAAATGTTTCCTATTTCAAACAAGCATACAGCCCTTGGGGAGGTTGAGGCAAGAGGACTGCTTGAGGCCAGGTGTTTGAGTCCAGCCTGGCCAACCGAGCGAGACACTATCTCTACAAAAAAATTTTAAAACTTAGGTGTGGTTGTGCCCATCTGTGGTCCTAGCTACTTGAGAGGCTGAGGCAAAGAGGATCACTTGCACTCAGGAGGTTGAGGCTGCAGTGAGCTATAATCACACACCAGCACTCCAGCCTGAGCAACAGGGCGAGACTCTGTGTCTTTAAAAAAATCACATTCTTAGTTAAGTCCTTAGTGATATATAAATTTTTCTATAATAACCTAGAATAACTAGCATTTTGTGAGGGAGTTTTGTTTTTTAATATAAAATGAAATGGCTTATTCAGAACCTCGATCCCTGGGAAAAGGGGAAAATCTGATAGACTGCAAGGACAAAACGGCCATTAGTGTTTTTCCCACTTCTGCATTTCCCATTGCTTTTTGATGCTAAAATATCTGCAACAAAAATCAGCAGATGGCCTGATGTTATCAGCTGTATTTAGAGTTTTAACAATCTCTTGCTCCTCCAAGGCTAACAAAAAAAAAAATCATAGCTTATCTGGGATTTGATGTATAACATCTCAATGAATTTATATTACACTTAATGTAAAGTAACCACCCTTAGCCAAACTGGTTTCAGTTACTTTCACAGTGGTAAAATTACATAATCATACTCTGAGATAGTTTATATGTAAATATAATTAAAAGCTTAACTTGCAATTGTAGACAATTGATTGCTTGTTGGTATTTTAACCAAAAATGGTCTCAATTAATGACCTATATTTATGAATAAGAATTCTAAGTTTTATGTACATTAAAATCAAAATGAGAAATACTACTATAATAACATCATTGTCTGTACACTCTAATTTACTTCTTGATTTATTTAATTATATTCGTAGCATTTTTCAAAAGTGTCAATCCTAAGATTCATTCATTCAATCAACAAATAAACTGACAATCTACTGTATAGAAGGCACTAAGCCAGGCACTGGGGATACAGTGGAGAAGTTGAAAGAGACCCCTGACCTTCAAGGAACTTACATTCTGGGAAGAAAGATAGACAATAAATAATTACAAAGTAAATTACAACTGGAATAAGTATAACTGGAATATGTAACAAGGGGGACTTAACATAGATTTAAAATACACAAAAGATTTAAATACATCACAAACATTAGGAGGCTGTCCTAAAAGGTAAAAAAAAGATTACCACCTTCCTTAAGAAAACTATGAAATAGAAAGTAATTAGAAAGCTTTTTTAGTATTTTAAACTAAAACATACTGACTTTAAAATTAATTCATTATTTTCCTCTGCAATTCATAAATTACACTGAGATTACATTAAAATGACTTAAACTGATCCCCACATGCTTTTTTCTTGGACCTCCATCTTCAATCCCCTGTAGTACCACCCTCTGCCCTGTTCTTCAACCAACTTTTCTCTGCCCAGCTCACTCTCTGAATAGGAGACACTTACTCAAGACTATTCAGTCCCACTTTATGCAAGTTATTGCTGGGCAAAGGGCAAATATGCTGCCCAACTTCTATTTCAATTTTCCTTCACCCTTTAAAGTCCTCAATAAACTGAAGAAACAACAACAAAAGAGATGTGATTACTTAACCAAACAATATGTTAGAAAAGACCTCAAAAGACAGTTCATCTTTTATACATAGAAAGGAAAATCATTTTTCCCCATAATCCTAATTCTTTGGCACCAATCCAGTCATATTTTTTTAATCAGTCTCTCTGATCACCTAGGCCAACCAATTTCTTAGACAATAGGTCAGGGTACACTAACAACACCCATAGCATTGATTCTTTTCAACAATTATTTATTGGACACTTACTATATACGAGGTAGCACTGTCCAACAGAACTTTGTGATGATAGTAATGTTTATGTCTACACTGTTCAATATGGTACCCATTAGCCACATGTGGCTATGGAGCACTTGAAATGTGGCTAGTGTGACTGAGGAACTGAATTTTAAATTTTATTTGATTTTGATTAAATTTAAATGTAGATAGCTGCATGTGGCTGGTGGCTGCTGTGTTGGACAGAGCAAGTCTGAGGCAAATTTTTGGCTCTAGTACTTTATTAAGTCAGCACCTTAATGCAGCTGAACAATCCTGCCAAAAATAGTGTCTATTTAGAAAGTGGCTAACATATGGATATTTTGTTTTATTCAGAGTCTAACACTACATTTAAATTAACGTTCCAGAGAATCATAGAATTCTAGAGGGACAAGACAAAAGTTATTTAATCCAGCCCCATTTAACAAAAAAGAAAACTGAGGCCAGAAAACATGAACAACTTGCTCAACATAACATGATTAATTAGAGGGACTGCTGAGTTTGAATCCAATCGTTAAGAGAACCAAATTTTTCAGATATTTAATCTAGGATCTTCTCCTATTCCAAACAATGATAATGATAGAGACATACATATATATTAAAAGATCAGAGCCATACCGATGTACTGGCCGTAGCACCCTGGAATGTTGTAGGTATATCATCTTGTAAATCAGTTAGTGAAAAAGAGTGGTTTAAGTCTGACTCAGTGATAGTCTTTCCAGACGAATTGACTTCTGCCTATAAACAAGATAGACCCAAGAGCAGTGTTACAACAGGAAACAACAGGAAACATACAGAATAGTCTGGAACCTGCTAAATCCCCTCTGTTGGATTTATTTTAACTGCTAGTTTAATATCTATTATCAGGCAGTTAAACACTGAGCACTCTTGTGTCCAACACTGTATCATAAGAAGCAGCATAAACAACACCTGTTCTCAAGAAGCCATTATTTGATGAGGAATCAAACTAACACTCATGGTTCACAATCCACGATGCTAAAACCTTCTCAAAACTCAAGGGGTTTTTTTTGGCAATTTTTAGGCAAAGCCAGACATGAGCTGATGTGAAGCTATGAATAGTCTTTATCCCACATTAATGTAAATACTAATCCCACATTAATGTAATATTGAAGGGTTTGCTGAGGAAATCCTAATGGATTTGATTATTAGGTACTGCCCCAGATCCCACTGCAGGTTAATATATGGTATATGTAAGATTTTTCCTTAAGTTTGAAAAAATCTGACGTACAAAACGCATTTGGTTCTGAGATTTTTCAGAAGCAATTTTAAATGTAATAGGAATCCTCAGAAGGAAGAAAGTAACCAGCATGTTCTGCACAACTCCTCTTCCAGGCACTACAATAAAAGAGAAGGGCATTGGACCTGGAAAGATAGTCCATAGCGAAGTGGAAGAGAGAGCATGTTGCTTAATGCAGGCTGACATTTCTTTTTGTGAAGGTGATCAAATTCCAGAAGGATTAAATACTTTATCTATTTATACATATTCTTTTGAGACAGAGTCTCACTCTGTCGCCCAGGCTGGAGTGCAGTAGTGCAATCTCGGTTCACTGCAACCTCCGCCTCTCAGTTCAAGCAATTCTCCTGCCTCAGCCTCCCGAGTAGCTGGGATTACAGGTGCGTGCCACCACGTCCAGCTAATTTTTTGTATTTTTAGTAGAGGTGGAGTTTCACCATGTTAGCCAGGATGGTCTCCATCTCCTGACCTCATGATCCGCCCTCCTCAGCCTCCCAAAGTGCTGGGATTACAGGCATGAGTCACTGTGCACAGCTAATACTTTAAATAATTAAATATTTAATACTACTATATAATCCTATGTTCGGGTAAAACATATACAGAAAAAAGGGATATATGGGAGGTATGCCAAAATATTAACAGTAGCTATTTCTGGAGGATGTGATTATGAATGTCATTTTCTTCTTATTGCTTATCTATATTCTCTGTAATAATAGCTAGAATTTATTAAGCACCAGGGACAATTCTGAATGCAACTCATGTATTACATATATTAATTCAATCCTCACAACAATATAATATAGGTACCATTATTATTTATAGATAAGAAAAAGGCGCAAAGTGGTTAATATGTCTGATATCATACTACTAATAAGCAATAGAGCTGGGATTTGAACCCTGGCATTGTATACCAGAGTTCAAGTTTCAACCACTCACTATGCTATAAAGCTTTCGTGAATGTAGTTATGAATTTTGTAATAAAAAAACTATGCCAGTATTAAAACATTTCATGTGCCCTATACATATACATACCATGTAACCACAGAAATCAAAAATAAAAATTAAAAATTAAACAAAACATGAAAAAAGAAAAACATTTGCAAAACTTTATATTGCAATAGAACTGCATTGCTTTCCCTTCTATGCAGAATCTAGCAGTAAACAAAAGGGCTACAAGATTAGAATTTATTTAAGGATTTATAGTACCTTAAAACTGATTTGCCTTGCCAGTTCTTTGGCTTCTTGGTCAGCTTGGCTTGAATCACTTCCAGATTTTAAAGGCAACAGGACATCCTTCATGGCAGAGCCACATCCTTCACAACAGAAATCTTGTGATCTGGTAGAAAACAATTTTTAAATGAAAATGAATCACATAGTTAGATGTTTAATTCCCCCTTATTGAGATTCTCAAATGCTGAATCATCAAACTGAAAAGAAAGGAACATTGGAAAATTCCATATCACATTTATCCACATGCTATGAATTAGACAATTAATGCAATAATTATAGTCCTGAGACAAGTAAATGTTAGGTTGGCTTTAAAAAAATCCAGGGCTCAGATTCTATTTTTTCCAATAAACACTCTAAAGAAAAATAAGCAGCCGGGTGCAGTGGCTCACGTCTGTAATCTCAGCACTTTGGGAGGCCGAAGCTGATGAATCACAAGGTCAGGAGTTCGAGACCAGACTGACCAACATGGCGAAACCCCATCTCGACTAAAAATACAAAAATAGCTGGGCATAGTGGCAGGCACCTATAATCCCAGCTACTTAGGAGGCTGAGGCAGGAGAATCACTTGAATCCAGGAGGCACAAGTTGCAGTGAGCTGAGATTGTGTCACTGTACTCCAGCCTGGGCAACAGAATGAGACTCCGTCTCAAAAAAAAAAAAGGAAAGAAAGAAAAAAGAAAAATAAGCTTTACATCTTTTTTTTTGCCCCGCCCCCCAGCTTTACATCTATACAATGAAAAATTTGTCTATTATACTATCCTTGAGATCACATATAACAAACCTCTTTTAAGCCTGTGAAAATAGTCCTTTAACAAGATCAACTTACCTGTTAGCAGAAACACATATAAAGTAGTAAAGAAGCCAATTAAACATAGAATTTACAGATATTTCTAGAAAAAAAAAAACCTCACAAATAGCAGTATAACTTGAAAGACTTGGGAAAACTTGCAGAAAATCCAAAGAATTTATTACTGATTATACATATTAAGTAGAGACTCAAGATATGTCTGTTAACTAGACTATTTCCTAAAATGTATTTGTTTTTCCATTTTTCCCTTTGTATTCCAGATATAGCCAAAACTTCCTTGAAGTTTACAATAGTCCTATGAGGATATGAATGTCTGAAAGTAAATACACATATATAGAAGTATATATTGTTACACTATTGAACTTCTTTTTAAAAAACTGTTTTTCATAGTACTTCTATTCAAAAACTTCAGGTCTTGAAGAACATGCTAGTTAAAATTATGAAGTAACATCATATAAACAAAATATATGTAAAAGTAGCATAATTTAGTGTTTTGTTTTTTTTTTTTTTTTAGACAGGGTCTCCTTGTTCTGTCGCCCAGGCTGGAGTGCAGTGGTGCAATCATGGCTCACTGCAGCCTCAACCTCCCAGACCCCAATGATCCTCTCACTTCAGCCTCCCAAGTAGCTAGGACCACAGGTGTGTGCCACCACACTCAGCTAATTTTTTTTCTTTTTTCTTTTTTTTTTTTTTTTGGTAGAGATGGTGTCTCCCTATGTTACCCAGACTGGTCTGGAACTCCTGGGCTCAAGGGATCCTTCTGCCTCGGCTTCCCAAAGTGCTGGGTTTACAAGCATGAGTCACTCTGTCCAGCCTAATTTAGTATTTATTGATGAGTATTTTTTGTTTTACCAAAAGTGGTACTGTTGTCCACACACCTTTGAGATGTGGTTATATACAAATTATCTTCTTCAAAATGTATTCACTTTTAACGGAGTCAGATGAAACTTAAGGAGATGAAACTTAAGTGTTTATTTTGAATTTATCGGTTTATCCACAACAGTAGCACGCTACCATGGTTGAATGCAAAATGTTTGTTTGGTTTTTTTTTGAGACAAGGTCTCCACTTGTCACCCAGGCTTCAGTGCAGTGGCACAATCATGGCTCACTGCAGCCTCAACCTCCCCAGGTCAAGCCATCCTTCCACCTCAGTCTTCCAAGTAGCTGAAACTACAGGCACGTGTCACCATGCCCAGCTAATTTTTGTATTTTTTGTAGAGATGGGGTTTTGCCATGTTACCCAGGCTGGTCTTGAACTCCTGAACTCAAGCAATCCATTTACCTTGGCCTCCCAAAGTGCTGAGACTGTAAGTGTGAGCCACCATGCCCAGCCCAAAATCATTTTTTAAAAGGTTTCTATTATAGACTGAGAATCTAGAATATATACAGTGAGAAGCCTAGAAAAACAAGAACTCCAGTTCTTTTTTTTTTTTTTTTTTTTTTACCTTGCCCATGAAATCAACTGGATAAAAGCATCAAGATAAAAAAAAAAAAAAAAGGAGAGATCCAAGATGGCCGATTAGCAACAGCTCAGGAATGTAGCTCCCAGTGAAAGCGCAGAGAACGAGTGGACGCCGCACTTTCCGACGAATTTTTGTTGCCCACAGACCGGGAGATTCCCGGCAGAGGAGC
>CAUYQU010022994.1:0-21438 GCA_963574635.1 Cheracebus regulus
TCCATTCGGGCCTTTTTTTTGGCCACACCGTCGCCTAACCCGTGTTATATATTCCCTCAGTGTAACACACCCGCTCGTAAGCTCATCGGAGCAAATCTGCGCCAAGACAAACCAAAACAAACCCAACCAAAAAAAAAAAAAAAAAAAAAGCCAATCCTTCAGAAACAGCAACAAAAAGATTTCTGTTTTATCTTTCCAAACTAAAACTATCAGATTTGAAGATTAAGTACCCTAAACACCACTGACTAGAAACTGTTCTCTTTGTCAGCAGTGAGGATATTGGGCCACGGGTTATTGATGTTTGCAAAATTGGACAATATATTTTTAGCCTCAGCCTTTTATGGTCAAGAATATTTATGCAAATAAAACCTTAAAATGGGTAGCTCCAGTAATTCCTATCCATACTGAGATGCTGAAAGAACCCATCTCCTCCTCCAAATTAAACAGCATTTAAATAAATTGAGATCATTATAAAACACATGAAGACACTGATGACATCATTTTTATACTCATTGGAAAATGTACAGAGCAAGGTGCATTTACAAAATAAACTTTAAAAGAAATTATAAAGCTTAAAGCAATTAAAAAGTATGGGGAGTCTGACTGTAGATAATACTTTTTGAAAATATAAACTGACTTATCTAACCTAAATAATTTTTTTTTTCTTTGAAACAGAGTTTCTCTCTTGTTGCCCAGGCTGGAGTGCAGTGGCGTGATCTTAGCTCACTGCAACCTCCGCCTCCCAGGTTCAAGCAGTTCTCCAGCCTCAGCCTCCTGAGTAGCTGGGATTACAGGCGCCCACTACCACACCTGACTAATTTTTTGTATTTTTAGTAGAGAAGGGGTTTCACCATGTTGGCCAGGATAGTCTCAAATTCCTGACCTCAGGTGATCCGTCCACCTCGGCCTCCCAAAGTGCTGGGATTATAGGTGTGAGCCACTGCCCCCACCCCCAAGTAATTACTTTTAAACTATAGTATCTAAATTTACTTTAATGTTGACTTCTTAAACAACTGGTGTGAATTAATTTGATAAGTTTCTCACTGTTTCCCCTGCTATCATTCAATAGATGCTAGATAAAATGATTTACTTCTTCTCAAACTTTTAACATGATTCCAGGTTCAAAAAGCCTGGTTAAATAGCTTCAAGAATATTCTGGTAACTCTAGAACTCTACAGACATAAGTTCACTCAACCTTGGAACCTTGTATTCTCAGGATGCAATATCAGAAACAAATGCCACAGATTGCATTTATTGGTTATTTGTTTTGGCCCCTCTGTAAAACACAGCTTCCTGTTTATGCCACTCATCTTGCCTATAAGAACTTTGGTTTCACATATGTGGTCAGCAGCTTGCAATTGTTCCTCCCAAGAACTATGTGCAAAAGTTGCGGTTGCTACTGCTGCTACAAAAACAGAAAGAAGGAAAAAATAGCACCAAGACATGACAGGACTTTGGGAATGGTTGCCCTGGAAAAGGAAAGAGAGATAAAGTCATCATGTTATGTTTCTTTGCTTTACTAAAATGATTTTTTAAAAAGAGGAAAAAGCTATTTATTTCATTCACTTTCTAGAAAATATTCATTTTAAGAACGGATTTTTGCTTCCAATTTACAGATTTCAGTAAAAAAAACCTATTTGAAAACCTCATCAGAAAAAGAAAACAAAACTATATTTTAAAATAAACCCTACCTGCTCTCTTTTCTTGGTTGATGGGGACATACCAACAAAGGGCCAGCTTCGGGCAAACTTGAAGACAGATAAAGGTTTGCACTTGAAATCCACCTCCCCTTCTGACTCTACTCATTTATTCCAGCGTGCTCACCGCTCACCTAGATACTCGGTGTCCTCATAGTGCCAGCAACTGCCAAAAACTAACCTACTTTTGACTGGACTTTCTCTTCCCAAATGTTGGAAATTTTCCAATTCAAAGCTTGACTGTTCTGAAATCTAGTCCTTGAAGGCCTTGCTAGGTAATATGTAAGCCTCAGGTAAACTAAGACAAACTAACGATGGATGAACAGCTTCAATGTATTAATCACTGCACCTATTCTAGAAGGCAGGCTACTCCTACAGTGTTTCAGAGTTAGGGCCTTTTCAACATAACTCTAGGCAAAATTGCATTATTCCTCACCCTGAAACATGCAGAGAGTATGAGAAGCAGCCCACGCCTGCAATTAAAAGTATAGACCTAAGAGTGTAAAAGGCTGATTTGGGGGGGAAATATATGCTTTTGTGACTTAGAAAATTTTGTATCATTCCTTTGGATTCATAAATTTGCTTTTTAAATATAGAGATTCCTAGCAGGTTTATCGAATTAGAAGGATAATGTGGAATCACTAATACCTCCAAGTGAATTAGTTTCTCAAATGAGTTCCTACCAACTAGCTGTTTTTGAAGCAATGGGAGTCTGTGGGAAGGGTGTAAGAACTCTTTAATGCATTTTTTTTTTTTTTTGCTTTTAGGCAGGAAAATTACAACAATAGTATTGTAAATTTAAAGTTCTAATTATGCCCAAAACATATAACCTGAATCTAATCATCAAAAAAAAAAAAAAACTCAAATTGAGGAACATTTGCAAAACTGGCATCTTCAAAAATGTAGATATAATGAAAGACAAAGGTTAAAGGAGATTGAAGAGGCATGACAATTCAGTGCAATATGTGATCTTTGATTAGATCCTGGAAGTCAGAAGGGGAGGGAGAGATTGCCATAAAGGACATTTTGGCATGACTGGGACTACTAGTAAGTTTTAAATTTGGACCATGTATTATGTAACAGCATTTTGTCAATGTTAAACTTTCTGAATTTGCTAATTCTGCAAGAGAACATTCCTGGTCTTAGGAAATAGATGTTGAAGCATTTGAGGGTAAATAAGTATGATTTCTGCAACTAAATCTCAAAAAATTCAGGAAAAATATGCATATACATGCAGATATATGATAAATACATAAATAGATAAAGATACAGATAGGAAGTAATTAATCACGTGGCAGAATGTTTTTACGGTTGATGTATCTGAGTAAAGGGTAGGGGAGTTGTTTGTACTATTCTTGCAGCTCTTCTAGACTTTGACATTATTTCAAGAATATTTAAAGAGCATTATTGAAAACAACACAAAAAATTAATCTCAAATGTATCCATGCCCTTGAAAGTAAGTTAAAAATGAAATCCCATTCCCACCTTCCCACACTAACAACCACCTTTCAGTGACTCACATTGGTTATAAGAGTGATGGGGCAAAAAGACTGGCTGTGCTGAGACTCAGGTGAGCACTGTTATTTGGGGAAGGGTAGTTTTTAATGGGAGGAGGAAGAAAAAGTTTAGCTGGAAGTCTGGGTGCAAAGGAAGAAAGAGAAGAAATGAGCTAACATTTACCTCCCACAACCACCACCACCAGCCGGCCCCTTGGATTGAACTTGAGCCTCCATAGTTGGCAGTGAGCACCAGAAGCTGAGATCAGTGTCTTAAGAGATGTTGGTGGCCTCTGAACATAACAGTGTGGATTTGGGGTCAAGTTGACACAGTGTGGCACAGATTTGAGGAGGGGGCCTTATCTCCACCTCTGCACAGAACCCACTCCTGCTCTGACACCCTGTAAAACAGCAGCAACTTGTGGACAGTTAGGAAACAGCCGCACCTTATGTTGAACACCTGTGTCATCACAAAGGACACTGTCACCTAAGCAGTGAGGAAGCGCCTGCAGGGCTTTGTGAGCAGCACATGCCAACAAGAGACAGCTTAGCCAGAAGGAGAGGAAGGATATGTGTGGGGTCTGCTACTGAACAATTGGTTTGTGACACGTTTAAACCATGGTCAACAGTGGAGTTTGCTAGCTTCCTGATTAAACATGAAAAATTTTTACAGAGGCTACTTGTTCTATAAGTGTTCCTTCATGTCATATGAAAAATTATTTGAGGAGGTCTGCTAGTTTGCTAGGCTGCTATAACAAAATATCAGACTGCATGGCTTAAACAAGAGAGATGTATTTCTGAGGGCTAGAAGTCTCAGATCACAGTGCCATCAAGGTTGGTTTTGATGTAGGGCAGGTGAGCCCAAAAGTGGGGGTTAGCCTGTGAGGGTTCTTGGCTTTACCTAGGAAAGAATTCAAGGGAAAGACAGAGGTAGAAGGAAACAGCTTTATTGAAAAGGCAGTTTTACAGCTTTGTGACTCAGCGCTACCCCAAAGGCAGAGAGTAGTACCTTGGGGGCAGTTTTGCAGTCATATTTATACCCACTTATAAATGGATACAGATGAAGGCGTGATTTATGCACAAGTTTTTAGGGAAGGGGTAGTAAATTTTGGGTCATTGAGTCACTGCCATGGAAAGGGGCAGTCACTCCTGAGTGTTGCCATGACAATGGTAAATTGACATGGTACACTAGTAGGTGTGTCTGATTGAAGGGTATTGAAGGGGGCTTCCTTCTCACTCTCCACCCCCATTTTAACTAGTCCTCAGTCTGGTCTGAAGTGTAAGCCCCGCTCTGGAGTCCAGTCCTGCTTCCTGCTTCAGTTTCCGCTGAGGTTCTCTCCGTCTTGCAGATGGCCAACCTCTTGCTCCTCCTCAGAGGGTCATTTCTCTGTGTTCATGTACTACTGGTGTCTCTCTTGTGTGACTAGATTTCCTCTTCTTATAAAGACACCAGTCAGATTGGATTAGAGCCCATCCTAACAACCTCATTTTAAATTAATCACCTCTTTAAAGGCTCCATCTCCAAACAGCCTCATGGTGAGGTACTGAGGAGACTAAGGCTTCAACATATGAATTTGGGGGAACACACTTTGGTTCACAAGATGTATCCAATTTTCATAGAAGTAACTACAAAATTCCAGAGCAGCTACATAATCTAGAGAAAGCTGGCTCTGATTCCAAGGAAAACAGGGTTACAATATTCAAGCACTTTTTTTTTTTTGAGACATAATTTTGCTCTTTTCACCCAGGCTGGAATGCAACGGAGTAATCTCAGCTCACTGCAACCTCTGCCTCCCAGGTTCAAGCAATTCTCCTGCCTCAGCCTCCCAAGAAGCTGGGATTTCAGGGGTGCACCACCACACCCAGCTAATTTTTGTATTTTTGGTAGAGTTGGGGTTTCATCATGTTGGCCAGGCTGGTCTCGAACTCCTGTCTTTAAGTGATCCCCCCGCCTCGGCCTCCCAAAGTGCTGGGATTATAAGTGTAAGCCACCACACCCGCTTCAAGCACTTTTATACATAAGAAAAAATAGGCTGGGCCTGGTGGCTCATGCCTGTAATCCTAGCATTTGGGGAGGCTGAGGTGGGTAGATCATTTGATCCCAGGATTTGGAGACCAGCCTGGGCAACATGGTGAAACCCCATCTCTACAAAAAAATCCAAAAATACAAAATTAGCTGGGAGTAGTGGCATGCACCTGTAGACCCAGCTACTCAGGAGACTGAGACGAGAGGATTGTTTGAGCCCAGGAGGTCAAGGTTGCAATGAGCCATAATCACACTACTGCACTCCCACTTGGATACTCTGTCTCAAAATAATAATAATAATAATAAAAGAAAAAATAGGCCAGGCATGGTGGCTTACACCCATAATCCCAACACTTTGGGAGGCTGAGGCGGGGAGATCACTCAAGTCCAGGGGTGTGTGCCTATAGTCTCAGCTGCTTGGGAGGCTGCAGTGAGCTATTATCACACCACTGCATGCCAGCTTAGGCAACAGAGTGAGACCCCGTCTCAAAAATAATAATAAATAAAGAGAACCATCACTTTTTCAAGCACAGAGCTTATTTCATTTAGTTTTGCAGTCCAATGTAAGTAGAGATCAGATTCCTATAGGAAGCCCCAGGCTTGTTCCAAACAGCAGAGAGAGAAACCAGTCAAGGGTGGGAGGTATGAAAAAGTAGACACAACTGAACAATGTGTGTAGGGCTATCAGTTCTATAAACCTCAGCAACGCATGGGGTCATCATCAAGTAAAACCACTGAGGTTGCCTGGCATTGTGGCTTACACCTGTAATCCCAGCACTTTGGGAAGCCGAGGCGGGTGAATCACCTGAGGTCAGGAGTTCCAGACCAGGCTGGCCAACATGGTGAAACCCCATCTCTACTAAACCCCATCTCTACTAAAAATACAAAAATTAGCCGGGCATGGTGGTGCCTGTCTGTAGTCCCAGATACTCAGGAGGCTGAGGCGAGAGAATCTCCTGAACCAGGGAGACGGAGGTTGCAGTGAGCCAAGATGGCACCCCTGCACTCCAGCCAGGGCAACACAAGCAAAACTCTGTCAAAAAAAAAAAAACACTGAAGTGTCACAAAATATCTCTAGACTAAAAACAACACAAATGTCCACCTGCAGTAGAATGGGTAAATCCATTGCTTTTTTTCCCTGCACTAGAATGCTATACAGCAATGAAAACCAACAAATTACTACTATTCATACATAGATGATTCTCACAGATTTCATACTGAGTCAAAGAAGTCAGGCACGAAAGAATGCACATAGTAAGATTCCATTTTACATGAAATTCAGGAACAGGCAAAACTAATCCATGGTGATAGAAGCCAGAATAATGATGACTTCTTGGATTGAGGAAGGAGCAAGAGAAAGAATGGTAGAAGCTGGAAGTAGTTTGTATCTTGCTTCATCTGAGTAGTGTATACATTTATAAAAATCATCATGTTATATATGTCAGATTTATGTATTTTAATAGGCATAAGTTATATACTAATTGGAAAATTTTAAAATGCTGCAGTGTACAGGATATCAGTAAATGCATACTAATTATAGTTGTAGCTTTTGTTTATCAAACAAGCATTTGAATATTCTGTTGACTAGTAGTTACCAAGGCTGTATTAAGTAGGATTTCCCTGAATATTATTTAGTATGTATCAATAAGCATTTGTTCTTCCCAGCTAGGGTAAATTTAAACCAGAAATCTTTCAACAGTCTTACATGTAACCCTACACATCATACAGCTGGCTAGCCAGAGAACCACAAAAACAGAGCTACATTCCAAAGAGAAAATCTCTCTCTCGGCTGCATCATTGGAAAAATGTAGATTAGACAGGAGGAGTTCAATGATTTGTGTAGAAGGGATCATCACAAACAAATACCACCGCTGCAGCCTTTTGACATGGATGTCCAGGTCTTTAGAGTGGCCTGTGGGACCTGGGCTACCCACTCCCCGTCCCCACCCTACTTCTCTCTGAACTCACGTCACACTACTCTCTTCCTTTCTCACTCCACTTCACACACACTGTCCTTGCTGTTTCTCAAACTAGCCAGGCATACTCCCTCCTCAGGGTCTGTGCCCTTGCTGTCTGCCTGCTCTTCCCCCAGATATCCACATGGCCCCTTTCTTCAGGACGTTCATAAAATTCCACCGCTCAGTTCCCTGGCCACCCTATCAAAATGTGCAGGCAGAGACCCACCTCCTCTCCCTGTTCCTGGCTTTTTTAGACCCAACATGTTTCACATTGAAGCATCCATAGGTATGCTTTGTTATGTTTGTTTGTTTGTTTGTTTGTTTTGAGAAGGAGTTTCGCTCTTGTTGCCCAGGCTGGAGTGCAGTGGTGTGATCTCGGCTCACTGCAACCTCCGCCTCCCTGGTTCAAGCGATTCTCCTGCCTCAGCCTCCTGAGTAGCTGGGATTACAGGCGCCTGTCACTTTGCCTATTTTTGGATTTTTAGTAGAGATGGGGCCTCACCATGTTGGCCAGGCTAGTCTTGAACTCCTGACCTCAGGTGATCCGCCCCCTCGGTCCCCCAAAGTGCTGGGATTACAGGCATGAGCCACTGCCACCGCACCCGGCCATTGTTTGTTATTTGTAGAGATTTTGTCTATTTTGCTCACTATTTTTTTTTTAGAGACAGGGTCTTGCTCTGTTGCTCAGGCCAGAGTGCAGTGGCATGATCGTAGCTCACTGCAGGCTCAACCTCCCGAGCTTCAAAGATCCTCTCGCCTCAGCTGGGACAGAGACTACAGGCGTGCACCATGGTGCCAGATCAATTTTTGTATTTTTTGTAGCGATGGGATTTTGTCATGTTGCCCTGGCTGCTTTTAAACTACTGAGCTCATGCAATCCATCTGCCTCAGCCTCCCAAAGTGCTGGGATTATAATCTTGAGTCATCACATCTGGCATTTGTTCACTTCTTTATCCCCAGGACTTAAAGTATGCTCTGCAATCAATAAATATTTGTTAAATAAATGAATTTCTAAACATCCTGCTATCTAACCCTATTTGCTTCTACATATCAGTTCACATATATCAGGGGAACCCTCAAGATTTGAAAATATTGACCAGGTGCAGTGGTTCACACTGTGTAACCCCAGCACTTTGGGAGGCCGAGGCGAGTGGGGCACCTAAGGTCAGGAGTTCGAGACCAGCCTGACCAACATGGTGAAACTCTGTCTCTACTAAAAATACAAAATTAGCTGGGCATGGTGGCACATGCCTGTTGAACTTCTTTGTTCAACAAGAAGTGAACAAAGGCCAGGTGTGGTGAATCAGGCCTGTAATCCCAGCTACTCAGGAGACTGAGGCAGGAGAATCGCTTGAACCCAGGAGATAGAGGTTGCAGTGAGCCAAGATCGCACCGTTGCACTCCAGCCTGGGCAACAAGAGCAAAAAAATATGTATATATATTTAAAAATCTTCACCCAGAAAAAAATAATTATTGAGGAGAGAAAGATAAGGCACACATGTCCCACCCAAATAAAATAGTTCCTGGTCATCGATGCATGGTTTCAATCTCCTTTCAGGATTTTTTAAAAATGAATTTCTCTTTTAAAATGAATTCTGTTTCACTGTAGATGCAATTTTCTCTCTTTCAGTAGTCTGTTGCAGGGTAGGTAGGAATGGCAACAAGAGATAGAGAACCCTCCAATTCAATTGTCAACTTAATTTTGTAATTCTCTCGAACTTCTATTAGCAGGATCTATCACTCTCTCTTTTTTAAACTGAGTCCAATTCTATTTCTAAAACCCATCCTCCAGGGCCAGGTCAAGATTCATAGGTTTCCTTGGAAGGCTAATTATTTGAGATAGCACTTCAAACTGTCATTCTTCAAAGATCTCTTCAACAAGCACAGAGAAATTGATTTTCCACCAGCAAAATTTATTTACTTCCTGGATTATGTTCTAAATAAGAAGATTATTACATGTTCTGCACATAATAAATTTTTTGACTTCTTTAGAAACATCATTCACAATTTACTCCACCTGGAGAATTAGATGCTCACCCTCACTCAGAATAGAGGTAGATTTCATAGAGTCAAAGCAATAAAAATTTGTTCAAAGGGTATTTTAAAGTTCTTTGTCTGTACTTGCAATACATTTCTCCTTTTCTATACTCCCTCTTCATTTTTTGGTGATTTTGTTTTTCAAATCAACACGTTGAGAAATATATCAAGGGTTTAAATTTTAGACACAAAATACATGGCTTATTTTCCCAAAACAACATTATGCCCTGCACTTTTTTAGATTTGGAATTTGAGTGCACTGACAGCTGACTTCACACACACATTAACCAACTGCTTTAAAGGTTGGAAATGTGTGTGGGGTTGCACCATGCAAAAACTCCCTATGCTGCACTCCAAATATAATCAAGAAAGAAAGCCAGTGCCAGTGTAGACTAATCTTCACATTTCCAAGCATTATGACGACTGACTTACATTTTGCCACTTACACAGACATCACAATTGAAAACCATGTTTCAAATTAATTCCAAAGACGTTCAGAACTCTTATTAGGCTGGTATAACTGGAGGTAAAATTTTTCCTTCCACTCTGCCTTTACCCATATGCCAACATTTCATTTTGTCAGGCAGATTTACTTTCATAATTCTCCAACTTGCTTTTCTTGTTCGGGATTCTCAGCGAAGTTCACAGCTCTTTCCCACCACCCCCATGCTCGCACCAGCCTAGACTCCCGCTAGCCACTGGCTTTGCCTTGCTGATCTCTGAGTTACCAACCACCTGCTAACATTAGGGAGACCCTGACATAATCGCAGAGACTGAGGAAGTCAAGTGCATTGAATCTCTTGCGCTTCCTAAACACCTAGGCATCTTCGCTACTGGAGTGTGTCACTAACAACATCCACCCACCAGGGGGCGCCCTCCACTAGCAGTGCTGTCTGATGGCCTTTTACAGTTCTCCCCGGCCAGGCCTGTAGTTCAAATAGTTTGAGCCCTCCTTAACGCTGTGCTCTTTACAATGGAAAAAGAAGACCATTTATTGAATGCATGGACAAAAAGAAACAGATAATACCCCTCAGCTAAAATTTGTCATAGATTGTAGCATTTTTGCCCTTGGAAAGGATATGGCTTGCCGTGAGAGGGGCTTTACTGCCACCTCCTGGATCACGGCTTGGCAGCATGGGGCAGTCCTGGACAGAGCCAAGGGAGTAGTGTGTCATCCCAGAGAAATGGATGTCAGGTCAACAGCGCAATCCCAGAGCTCAGATCTTTCATAACTTTCCTTAAATATTCCCGTCCATCCAAGCAGAACTGGCTTCTCTTTCATCCCTCTGCCCCAGGAGGGAGATGTGCTAATCTCTCATTGACTTATTTCCTCCCAAAACGTAGCTTAAAAAGGGGCATCTTACTATCTTACTTAAGACAAGTGTAATTTAAAAATACATTCTGGCCAGACGCAGTGGCTAACACCTGTAGTCCCAGCACTTTGGGAGGCCAAGGTGGGCGGATCACCTGAGGTCAGGAGTTTGCAACCAGCCTGGCAAACATGGCAAAACCCCGTCTCTACTAAAAATACAAAAATTAGCCAGGCATGGTGGTGCACGCCTGTAATCCCAGCTACTCCAGAGGCTGAGGCAGGAGAATTGCTTGCACCTGGGAGGCGGAGGTTGCAGTGAGCCAAGACTGCACCACTGCACTCCACCCTAGGCAACATCTCAAAAAAAAAAAAAAAAAATTTCTTCTGGCTGTGTTGCACTTCTCAAAAATCATTTTTTATCCACAATATGTTTTGAGCCAAACCATATTATCTGAATCTGGTTTTTGCCTTGTTGTCAGATATAGGAAGACCATCTACAGAGGGAAGTCTCTGATACTCAAACTAAAATTTGCTTTACCTTTTTAAAATACCTTATTTTATTGACAGAAGCAATTCAAATGACCAATATATATATATACATAAAAGATATGAGAATATGTGTAACCTCAGTAGTAATCAAGAAAATGTAAGCCAAAGCAAGATAAGTTTCACCCTTCTATCTGGCCAAAATGGAAACTATTAATATCTAACATGAGAAAATTTTTCATCTGCTGTTGGTGAGAATATAAATTAGTACAGTCTTTTTGAGGGACAATTTGGCAGAATCTGTCCAGATCTAAAATGAAGCATTCCTTTCACAGCTTCAAAAATGTCCATCTCTGGTTAGCACTGTGATTGTTTCTCCAATGTCCATTCTGTGCCTGCCCTGCTCTGTGGAAGGTGTGGGGTTCCATGGGTGGGCTGCTATTGGCCTAAGCCAATCAGTATAATCCAGTTTCCCTTTGCTCCCATTATTAATTCAGGGAAGGGAATTTAACAGAGGCCCAAGATCCAAGCCCATCAGTGCTCGCCATTCCCCTGGCTACTGTGATTGGTTCAGGGATGACCAGTATCCAAATTAGGCTCAACGACAGTGAAGTGCTGTTTAATGGCTGGGGAAACTCCTTGCCTCCTCCTCTAGAAATAAATAAGGAAGCCCGTGACTCCAGGAGTCTAAGCTCTCAATGTTATATTACCTAAACAGATTTTTAAAATTAATTCCAGCTCTAAATAATCATAGTCATATGTTTATTTCAACACTCATGGCTCTTATTTATTAAGTGACACTGAGTCAATTCCTTAAGTTTTCTAAGTCTATTATCTTGGCTATAAAACATGAATAACATTCCTACCTTCATAGGGTTATTGTTACTATTGTCATCTAGAAATCAAGGTGCTCGATGGTGTGGAACAAAAATAGATAAATAAGGCTCCCCATCTTTATAGATACTGAGAATTTAGTGAGGCAGTAACACTGGGGATTGTTCTTGCCTGTGTACCTTCAGAATCTAACCCTGACTCTTCTGGTGGGTTGAAGAGCAACTTAACACCTTTCAATAAATGGCTTTTCTAGGTAAAGGGGGAAAAAACTAGTTGGGAAGATAGGTATACATGTAAAGAAAAGGAGTGAGAAGCCAAGGAAGATAACTAAAAACAGGCTGGGGAGGCCAGGCATGGTGGCTCGTGCCTGTAATTCCAGCACTTTGGGAGGCTCAGGCAGGAGGAGGGTTTGAGCCCAGGAAGTAAAGACCAGCCTGGGCAACGCAGTGACATCCTGGGTCTATAAAAACTATAGAAATAAAATAATAAAACAGTTTGAGGAGAGAAGTGACCAATTAAAACATTATTTTGGGGGGGTCAAGGGATAGTTTTAAATCCTAGCAGCAAGATTAATGAAGTTAACTTTCCAGGTCTAGAGCAGATGACATAGCTGGATGGAGGTAAACTGATATGAAAGCTGTTCTCTGGACTGACAGGAAATCCTACCCTAGCTTAGGGATAGGAAACATGCTGAATTGAGATATGTTGTTTTCATTTCCCTGAACCTTCTTGTATGTTCATGTTAACCAACAATACATTTTCCAAAATTTTACCAGAATTTCACCAGACAATACATTTTCCAAAATGTGACCTTCTTCATTTCTACAGGAGATGACCCTGAGTGCCAAAGTAGAGAATATAGAAACTGGGAATGTGCAATGGGCAAAACTAAATTTTTCACTGAAAACAAAGAAAAATGCTGTTTTGTGGATGGGTTTTTGTTTTAAAGAAAAATTTTCAGAATATATTCAACGTCAGATGTCCTCAAATATCTATAAACACAAAGCTCTAAATCACAAGTGATAACATAAGGTACTTACTTCTCAGAGGGCATATTAAGAAAAAATATGCTGTACATTAACTACATTTTCAAGTTATTTCACGTCTGAAGCTATCAAGAGAAAAAATAAGACCCATGAGAAAACAATGTGAGAACATAATTTTTTATTCATATAGAGGAGTGTTAAGCACCTGCTTCTAATGCAAAAACAATACAAAACAACAGAGAAAAATCCATTTAGTCCAATTCACTAAGACTAGCCTAAAACCTTAGGAGCAGTGCTCTGTTGTTTCTCTAACTCCCTGCCCATGGTTCAGTTATATAGAGGAGGGCTTAGAAAACAAATCGATCATATTTTTCAGCCTAGTCTGATAAATAGTGTATTACAGGTCCAGCCTTACACTGTAGCCCAACTAAGATAAAGGAACCAGTAATGAGAGTCACATAAGAAAACACATTTTCTATGTTCCATTTCAGTGGGAAGTCAGATATTCTAAGCAAGCAAGGGATTCTAAGTCAGGAAAACCAGATTCTGTCACAACTTTTGCCTGTTAGTCTTTACAAGACATGCTATTTTGTGACCATGCTGCTTACATCACCAGCTATACAAGAAAAGCAGCTTGCCACCCCTACCTCCAAAGTTTTCCAGAAGAATTAACAGATTTCAAACTTCTTTGCTAAATACCATACAGTGGTGTATATATTATTTATAGTCTCTTTAATTAAATAAATCTAAATTAAAACCATCTATGGCACTCAGTAAGATAATATTATTTTTAAAACATACATACACACAGCAAGCCCACTGCTCCCACCAGTACATACACATATTCCCTATTAGTGTGTGACTAAATCAGATCCTTGCAAAGAGACATTAAATAACCTTAAATTTAAGAAAAAGGATCATTTGGTTCAATATCTATTATTGCTGATGATTATGATTACATCAACAAGAATCACTGAAACCAATTTACAGAATCTTCTTTTTCTAGTAGTTCTGCCACAGTTCTAATTAGATACGATCCTCAAGTCGTAACTTTGACTTATAGTAAATAATTTTTTCTTCCTTAATTCTAAAGTTCAAAGGTGTTTTAATAGGCAAAAGATATCAAAAGCTAGCATAAAAATTGGAAGATAATTGATCCTAGAACCTCAAACACTGAGCTGATCTTTTCACACTGATCTTCATAGAAAAATAGTATTGAAATAAGCTGAAGTGCCATTTGGCTTGAAGTATTACCTGCTTGCCACGCTGCAGAATCTACTGGCAGTTTTTTTTTAAAGTAAAAATAAAATAGTAACGTTTTAATGTGAAGCCTATTAATGCTGATACCCTAGTTTTTTCAGCATGTTAGCCATACTAATGTAGTCAAACACCTGGTCACAGATTAAAAGCAGAGCTTTTAAATCAAGACCAAATTTTAATTTAACCACCACCTATACACTTGTACATGAAACTCCTTATTTGCCTCCTCCTGAATGTCCTACTGTTTTGAGGCTTAAATACCCAAAGTCAGAATTTCAAACTAAGTTCCTCAGAGTAATAAAGAAAAGTTCTATTTAAACTCTTCAGCTAAGTGCTAGTCAATGGCTTTTGGGGAAAAAAGGAACACACTATTAATTGGTTAAGGCAAAAAACTCACACAAATTCTGGTTCCCTAAACAACCATTCTCTAAAATGATAAATGCAGAGTGTGTCTAGAAACCCAGAAATCAAGAACCTGAAGCCAACTTGGTTTATTCCTCTCACCTAAAAAGTTTTGGATTCATACCTTGGAAAAGATGTGTGGAATGTAGGTAAATGATTTTGCACCGTGGTGAAAACCTTTTGAGAAGGCCTAAGTGTTTGAGGTCACAAGGAGACAGGAACTTCTCTGGATTCTATATCACCCTTAAACTACCAGGGGACAAAGGTGGAGTCCATAATAATGAACATTCCCTCCCCAGAGCCTCTTCAGCTGGGCAGTTCAATAGCAATTGGTCCACAGAAGAGTAAATCAGTCCTGATCAATTCTGTATGGAACATTAGCACCAGAATCTTAAAATGCAGAGAACTACCCAATGCCAGAGTTGTAGTAAGTCATTCAAAAGGGAAGGTTTCTCTGTCAGGCTTGCATTAGTGTGGTTCTTAGAAGACCAGCATAGTGGCCAGAGCCCTATAATATAATGATAGAACATCAACAATAATTACAGAAACCAAAGATACACGTCCACCCATGGACAGCAGTTACATATTCCCTTAATATCTAGAAGCAAGTAAGATTTTTAAGTGTGTTTTCATAGTTAAATTTGGGTAAACAGTTTCTCTTACTGATCCTAGTTTCTTCAATTTTCTTCAACTGATTGTAATTTTTATCCCCTACCCCCACCAAACCCTCTCCTAAATAAATGTACACATTTATACAGAAAACACACAAAGTTCAATGCATGAGTAACATGGTCTTTTTATAACATTTCTCTCTGTTCCCCTTTTTTACACACTTTTAATCACGGGTGACTTAATCTCCTAACAGTAAATACACATTCGTGTAACAAGAACCATATCACTGTTCTTCCACTGGATATATCTTGAAATAGCATCAGTGGATGTGAAAGGTGACAGGATAACAGTTGGGGAGGGGCACTTGTTCAATCTTCCTTTGAAACAGTTGGAAGTCTTTGTCTTTACTTCTTCTAGAAGATCTTTCTTGGAAAATGCAGGCAGTTCAGAAGGAAATGATCAAAACTATGAATCTCTACTCTTGGGATATCAGCGCTCTTGGTGTAAGATGTCATCTCAAGTGCAAGAGCAGTATCTAAAAGCACAGAAGGATACACCACCAACTATTGTACATAAAGTCTTTCTAAAACTTAATTTCTTTCTCACTTGCTTTCTCACACGTATATATATTGATAATATTGGTGGGTACTATATAGCTTGAGAAAACCTCATATTTCAATTAGATATATCAAAAGCAAATTTTTAAGACAATCTTTAGAATAATTACCAATCAAAACTATCACGTGTAACACATATCTCCTTTTATGCAAATAATAACTAATTTTGACAAAACACATGTAAGTTTTGCACAGCTTGTAGTTTACACAGTTTGTATGAATTAGTTTTTCATTGTTCAACATGAGTTAACTCAAATGAATGCATTGCAAAGACTCTTCAAGGGCCTTGAAAGGACCTGAGCAAATGAAAGATCAAAACTCAAGCTTTGTTTACTTCATAGTAAATTTACCTTTGATGTCACAGATGCTCAAAATGCTTTATAAAGGTTAACAGATTAATTAATACAGTTATGGGCTGGGCGTGGTGGCTCATGCCTGTAATCCCAGCACTCTGGGAGGCCAAAGCGGGTGAATGATCTAAGGCCAGGAGTTTGAGACTAGCCTGACCAACATGGTGAAACCCCGTCTGTACTAAAGATACAAAAATTAGCTGGGCGTGGTGACACACACCTGTGATCCCAGCTACTTGGGAGGCTGACACATGAGGATCACTTGAACCCAGGAGGCGGAGGTTGCAGTAAGTCAAGATTGTACCGCTGCACTCCAACCTGGATGACACAGCAAGATACTGTCTCAAAAAAAAATACAGTTATGAGAATGTGGGATTCTATCATCATAATATTTTACATAGTTAATGAGATATTAAACATTGAATTACTTACTTGAGCAAATAAATTGTCACTCAAAAACGTCTGACTGGCCAGGCACAGTGGCTCATACTTCTAATTCTAGCACTTTGGGAGGCCAAGGTGGGCAGATCACTTGAACTCAGAAGTTCAAGGCCAGCCCAGGCAACATGGCGAAACCTCATCTCTACCAAAAATACAAAAAATTAGTGGGGTGTTGTGTCACACACCTGTGGTCCCAGCTACTCAGGAGGCTGGGGTGGGAGTGTTGCTTCTGCCTAGGAGGCAGAAGTCGCAGTCAGCCAAGATTATGCTACTGCACTCCAGCCTGGGCAATGAAGTGAGATCCCATTAAAAAAAAAAAAAAAAAAAAGTCTGATTTTTGTTTTGGTTTTTTTAATACTAAAAAGTTATTTAAAAGGAAGGCAATAATTTCGTACAGCACTGATCTCTCTTTATTGGGAAAAGTATTGCCAAGTGTAGTCATGCACTGTATAACAATGTTTTGGTCAACAATGGGCTGCATATAAAATGGTGGTCCCATAAGATTATCATGAAGCTGAAAATTCTTATTGCCCAGTGACATTGCAGCCATGATAACATCAAAGCACAAGGCATTACCTTTTCTATGTTTTGATATATGAATACTTACCATTGTGTTACAATTGCCTACAGTAGTCAGTATAGTAACATGTTGTACAGGTTTGTAGCCTAGAAGCAGTAGGCTATACCATGTAGCCTAGGAGTATAGTGTTGTATAAGTAGACTACGATGTTAGCATAACAGTGAAATCACCTAAGGATGCATCTGTCAGAACATTAAGCGAGGCATGACTATAATCAATCAATCTTGCTTTATGGGCCCACAGGGCAAATGACTGATAAGGGTGATAGGTATGTATCTCTCTTGAGCACTTGTCACCCTAAATTCACATTACTATATCCAATAAAATACAGGATTTTAGTTTAGGAGCAAGAGATATACACTCTATGAAAAGGGGTATCATCCCAGAGATAAATACTACTTCTGGTTTTCTAAGTGGCACAACTCTCTTTATCAGAAATTCTCATAAAATTGATCATTGGAGAATGTTTCAGCTGAAAAATTAGTCTTCAGCAAGCCACAAAATACTACCTGTGAAAGACTGCATAGCCTTAAGTATGGAAAATCAGACCTACCCAGTTCAGAACCAAAATGATTCTCAGTGCTGGTGCTTCATTTGAGGCAAATCAGCCCCTGAATCATCTGACAGGGGAAGTCGGGATACCTATAAATTAATAATAGAGCAACATAGGTTCTCAGTAATTGCAAAGTTCTACTTCCCCCAAATTTCAATTCTATTTGTTCAAATATCAGATGTTAAGAACTATTCATTCATAGCTCACGTTGCCGACATGGAAAAGGATGAAGTAAGGGCATGTTATTCTTTTCCTTTTTTAGTCCCAAAATTACTGCTGAGTGGATGTTATTCTTTGATCCTAGCTTATGCATATGTTAAAAGATACTTCTGATCTGCTATGACAGTGTAAGCCCACTACAACCCATCTCTTCTACTTATTGCCAAAATATAAAAACAAAAACCTGTTAGAACCATCATATAAAGACTTTGAAGTAGCCCTTATAACTCTGCTACATGAAGTAAAGGAAATCATACTTGAAATGAATTAAGGGATAGGAATACTTAGCAGAGAAATAGTAGCTATAAAAGAGAGCCAAATGTATATTTTAGGGCTAAAGAGTACAGTATCTGAAATTTTAAAATTTCACTGGACGGGCTTAATAGCAGAACGAAGATGATAAAGTAAAAAGTAAGAGAACTTGAGAATAGATGAATAGAAATGGCCGAAGCTGAAGAATAGAAAGAAAAATGATTAGGAAAAAGTGAACAGAGTCTCAGGAACCTATGAGAAATTACTATCATACATATCATTAGACTCTCAGAAGGAGAGGTGAGAGACTATGGTAGAAAAAAATTTTTCAAAATATGATGACCAACAACTGTCCAAATCAGGTACAATACGTAAGTTTACAGATTCAAAAAGGCTGGAAAACCCCAAACAGGACAAACACAAAGAAAACTATGTCTAGATACATCATATTTAAGCTAATGAAGAGATAAAAATTAAATCTTGAAAGCAGCTATAGGAAAATGAAACCTTACATATAGGAAAACAACTCAAATGCCTGAGAATTTCCCACCAGAAATTACAGTGATCAGAAGACAGAAGAATCACATCTTTATAGTGCTGGGAGGAAAACGAAAACAAAAACATGTCAACTCAAATTCCATATCTAATAAAATATATTTCAAGAATTAAAGTAAAATAAAGTCATTTTCAAATGAAGAAAAACTAAGAATATTTGTCACCATCAGACCTGCTCTGCAAGAAATGCTAAAGGAAGTTTTTCAGGCTGAAGGAAAATAATACCAGAGGAAAACTGGGATCTAGGGAAAAAGAGAGACCAACAGAAATGGTAAAGAGCTAGGTAAATATAAAAGACAGCTTTCTTCTCATAAATTATTTAAAATGTTTATGACTGTTTAAAACAAAACATATAATGTATTAGGCTTCTGAAGTTATGCAAATGTAGTACATATGAAGTTGTAACATAAACTGCAAACTGGGGAGAAGGGAATACATTTCCTACTTTTTTGTTGTTAATTATTTATCAAGAGAAACTATTTCTTATACCACATATTAATATTTCATAGTTCAGGAACACAGATGAGTGACAAACTTCTAGGTAATTCAACCCAAAGAAATTCTTTGTATTCCAAAATCACTTTGTACTCTGAAAGATACCAGCCTTCCTCAACTTCTCCAAATCTTTCACAAAATCATAATTTTGGTAGAAGTCTGCATATGTCTTCTTTCTCAATTCAGCCACAGCAATCTTACAGACAGCTGCAACCCCCAGGGACAGAATAAAGGCTCCAACAATATGATACCACAGACTTTGGTCAGAAGACCACACATCTGAGGTTTCGTCAAAGCACTGGAAGCCATGATAGTTACTGTCTTTGATAGGTATGTCAACCTCAACACCAACGTCTTCCCTAGATAATGGAGAAATGGATGGCCAGTTCCTGCTTTTTATTTTAAGAAGTACAATGTAGACTATGAAAAATTACTGATGTATATTGTAATTCCTCAAGCACTCACTAAAAAAAATATATAAAGAGATATTGCTGAATAAATACTAAAAATATTCAAAATAAAAGAAAACTGAAAAGGAAAAACAGAGGAACAAACAGAAAACAAATAATAAAAAGATGGGGAGAGAGATCCAAGATGGCCGACTACTAGCAGCTCAGGATTGTAGTTCCCAGAGAAAGTGCACAGAACGAGAGGACGCCACATTTTCACAAGAATTTTTGTTGCTTACGGACTAGGATTCCCAGTGGAGGAGCCCCACGGGTCGCCAGCACAACTCTTGTGGCCAGCGTGGCGCTTTTAAAGGCACTTTGGCATGGCGGTTCTCGGTGCAGAGTAAACGGGACTAGCTTCCCTTTTGATCGACGTTTGGATCTCCGGGAAGGCAAGTCGCTCATTTACATGACTGAAATAAGGATTCAAAAGGGAAGCCAGACCGGAGATCCCCCGAGCAGAAAAGCACCACGAGTCTTAATGCCGTGGTTTTAGCCGGCGCAGTGGGTTGCTCAGATTTCAGTTGGGAATCAACAAGTTGGACGTCCATTCAGAGACCTAAATTGAAAGTAGGTAATTACAGAGACGACAGGTGGATAAAATTACAATGATGGGAAGGAACCAGCGTAAAAAAGCTGAGAATACCCAGAAGCAGAATGCTTCTCCTTCTACAGGGGATCACAGTTCTTCACCATCAAGGGAACAAGGCCCGATGGAGAACGAGTGTGTTCCAATAACAGAAATGGGCTTCAGAAGGTGGATGATAAGGAACTTTTTTGAGTTAAAAGAACATGTTCTAGCCCAATGCAAAGAAACTAAGAACATTGAAAAAAGGTTTGATGAAATTCTAACGAGAATAGACAATTTAGAAATGAATATAAGGGAATTAATGGAACTGAAGAACACAATAAGAGAACTTTGCGAAGTATGCACAGGTTTTAACAGTCAAATTGATCAAGCAGAAGAAGGGATATCAGAGGTCAAAGACCTACTTAATGAAATGAAATGAGAAGACAAGATTCGAGAAGAAAAAGTAAAAAGGAATGAGCAAAGTCTCCAGGAATATGGGACTATGTGAAAAGACCTAATTTACGATTGATCAGTGTACCTGAATGTCATGAAGAGAATGAATCTAAGTTGGAAAATATTTTTCAGGATATTATTCAGGAAAACTTTCCTAACCTTGTAAGGCAGGATAATACTCAACTCTAGGTAATCCAGAGACCACCACAAAGATATTCCTCAAGTAGACTAACTCCAAGACATATAATTGCTAGATTTACTAGGGTTGAAATAAAGGAGAAAATTTTAAGGGCAGCTAGAGAGAAAGGTCGGATTACCTATAAAGGGAAGCCTATCAGACTCACAGCAGACCTCTCAGCAGAAACCCTACAATCTAGAAAAGAGTAGGGGTCAATATTCAATATCCTTAAAGAAAAGAATTTTCAACCTAGAATCACATATCCTGCCAAACTAAGTTTTAAAAACAAAGGAAAACTAAAATTTTTCACGAACAAGCAAGCACTCAGAGATTTCATCACCACCAGGCCTGTTTTACAAGATCTTCTGAAAGAAGCACTACAAACTGAAAGGAACAACCAGTATCAGTTATCTCAAAAATTCACCAAAACGTAAAGAGTATCTCCATAATGAAGAATTTACATCAACTAACAGGCAAAAAAGCCAGTACAATATTGAACTATTAATTCTAAATTTAAATGGATACAATGCCCTAATCAAAGTCATAGACAGGCAAATTGAATAAAAAGTTAAAATCCATTGGTACGTAGTATCCAGATCCAACTCGAAACGATACACAA